>OX359192.1:7464400-7474400 GCA_947172415.1 Chondrosia reniformis
CAAAAGTGGAGTTGTGAATTTGGAGTGACTCAATTTCAGGCGAAGCCACTAGGCCAAATCCTTTGAAAAAGTGGAGTTGTGAATTTGGAGTGACTAAATTTCAGTCGAGGCCACTCGACCTAATCCCTTGAAAAAGTAGAGTTGTGAATTTGGAGTGACTAAATTTCAGTCCAGACCACTAGGCCTAATCCTCTGCAAAAGTGGAGTTGTGAATTTGGAGTGACTAAATTTCAGTCGAGGCCACTCGACCTAATCCCTTAAAAAAGTAGAGTTGTGAATTTAGAGTGACTAAATTTCAGTCGAGACCACTAGGCCTAATCCTTTGCAAAAGTGGAGTTGTGAATTTGGAGTGACTAAATTTCAGTCGAGACCACTAGGCCTAATCCTTTGCAAAAGTGGAGTTGTGAATTTAGAGTGACTAAATTTCAGTGGAGACCACTAGGCCTAATCCTTTGCAAAAGTGGAGTTGTGAATTTAGAGTGACTAAATTTCAGTGGAGACCACTAGGCCTAATCCTTTGCAAAAGTGGAGTTGTGAATTTAGAGTGACTAAATTTCAGTGGAGACCACTAGGCCTAATCCTTTGCAAAAGTGGAGTTGTGAATTTGGAGTGACTAAATTTCAGTCAAGGCTACTCGACCTAATCCCTTGAAAAAGTAGAGTTGTGAATTTGGAGTGACTAAATTTCAGTCGAGGCTACTCGACCTAATCCCTTGAAAAAGTAGAGTTGTGAATTTGGAGTGACTAAATTTCAGGCGAGGCCACTCGACCTAATCCCTTGAAAAAGTGGAGTTGTGAATTTGGAGTGACTAAATTTCAGTCGAGACCACTAGGCCTAATCCTTTGCAAAAGTGGAGTTGTGAATTTGGAGTGACTCAATTTCAGGCGAAGCCACTAGGCCAAATCCTTTGAAAAAGTGGAGTTGTGAATTTGGAGTGACTAAATTTCAGTCGAGGCCACTCGACCTAATCCCTTGAAAAAGTAGAGTTGTGAATTTGGAGTGACTAAATTTCAGTCCAGACCACTAGGCCTAATCCTTTGCAAAAGTGGAGTTGTGAATTTGGAGTGACTAAATTTCAGTCGAGGCCACTCGACCTAATCCCTTAAAAAAGTAGAGTTGTGAATTTAGAGTGACTAAATTTCAGTCGAGACCACTAGGCCTAATCCTTTGCAAAAGTGGAGTTGTGAATTTGGAGTGACTAAATTTCAGTGGAGACCACTAGGCCTAATCCTTTGCAAAAGTGGAGTTGTGAATTTAGAGTGACTAAATTTCAGTGGAGACCACTAGGCCTAATCCTTTGCAAAAGTGGAGTTGTGAATTTAGAGTGACTAAATTTCAGTGGAGACCACTAGGCCTAATCCTTTGCAAAAGTGGAGTTGTGAATTTAGAGTGACTAAATTTCAGTGGAGACCACTAGGCCTAATCCTTTGCAAAAGTGGAGTTGTGAATTTGGAGTGACTAAATTTCAGTCAAGGCTACTCGACCTAATCCCTTGAAAAAGTAGAGTTGTGAATTTGGAGTGACTAAATTTCAGTCGAGGCTACTCGACCTAATCCCTTGAAAAAGTAGAGTTGTGAATTTGGAGTGACTAAATTTCAGTCGAGACCACTAGGCCTAATCCTTTGCAAAAGTGGAGTTGTGAATTTGGAGTGACTCAATTTCAGGCGAAGCCACTAGGCCAAATCCTTTGAAAAAGTGGAGTTGTGAATTTGGAGTGACTAAATTTCAGTCGAGGCCACTCGACCTAATCCCTTGAAAAAGTAGAGTTGTGAATTTGGAGTGACTAAATTTCAGTCCAGACCACTAGGCCTAATCCTCTGCAAAAGTGGAGTTGTGAATTTGGAGTGACTAAATTTCAGTCGAGGCCACTCGACCTAATCCCTTAAAAAAGTAGAGTTGTGAATTTAGAGTGACTAAATTTCAGTCGAGACCACTAGGCCTAATCCTTTGCAAAAGTG
This sequence comes from Chondrosia reniformis, assembly GCA_947172415.1. Taxonomy (NCBI): domain Eukaryota; kingdom Metazoa; phylum Porifera; class Demospongiae; order Chondrillida; family Chondrillidae; genus Chondrosia; species Chondrosia reniformis. The sequence goes on from OX359192.1 coordinate 7,466,359, forward strand.
GAGTTGTGAATTTGGAGTGACTAAATTTCAGTCGAGACCACTAGGCCTAATCCTTTGCAAAAGTGGAGTTGTGAATTTAGAGTGACTAAATTTCAGTCGAGACCACTAGGCCTAATCCTTTGCAAAAGTGGAGTTGTGAATTTGGAGTGACTAAATTTCAGTCGAGGACACTAGGCAAAATCCTTTGAAAAAGTGGAGTTGTGAATTTGGAGTGACTAAATTTCAGTCGAGGCCACTAGGCCTAATCCTTTGCAAAAGTGGAGTTGTGAATTTAGAGTGACTGAATTTCAGTCGAGGTGTGAATTTGGTTTGACTAAATTGCAGGCGAGGCCACTAGGCCTAACCCATTGAAAAAGTGAAGTTGTGACTTTGGAGTGACTGAATTTCATTCGAGGTGTGAATTTGGAGTGACTAAATTTCAGGCGAAGCCACTAGGCCAAATCCTTTGAAAAAGTGGAGTTGTGAATTTAGAGTGACTAAATTTCAGGCGAAGCCACTAGGCCAAATCCTTTTGAAAAAGTGGAGTTGTGAATTTGGAGTGACTAAATTTCAGTCGAGGCCACTCGACCTAATCCCTTGAAAAAGTAGAGTTGTGAATTTGGAGTGACTAAATTTCAGTCGAGGCCACTCGACCTAATCCCTTGAAAAAGTGGAGTTGTGAATTTGGAGTGACTAAATTTCAGTCGAGACCACTAGGCCTAATCCTTTGCAAAAGTGGAGTTGTGAATTTGGAGTGACTCAATTTCAGGCGAAGCCACTAGGCCAAATCCTTTTGAAAAAGTGGAGTTGTGAATTTGGAGTGACTAAATTTCAGTCGAGGCCACTCGACCTAATCCCTTGAAAAAGTAGAGTTGTGAATTTGGAGTGACTAAATTTCAGTCGAGGCCACTCGACCTAATCCCTTGAAAAAGTGGAGTTGTGAATTTGGAGTGACTAAATTTCAGTCGAGACCACTAGGCCTAATCCTTTGCAAAAGTGGAGTTGTGAATTTGGAGTGACTCAATTTCAGGCGAAGCCACTAGGCCAAATCCTTTGAAAAAGTGGAGTTGTGAATTTGGAGTGACTAAATTTCAGTCGAGGCCACTCGACCTAATTCCTTGAAAAAGTAGAGTTGTGAATTTGGAGTGACTAAATTTCAGTCGAGGCCACTCGACCTAATCCCTTGAAAAAGTGGAGTTGTGAATTTGGAGTGACTCAATTTCAGGCGAAGCCACTAGGCCAAATCCTTTGAAAAAGTGGAGTTGTGAATTTGGAGTGACTAAATTTCAGTCGAGGCCACTCGACCTAATTCCTTGAAAAAGTAGAGTTGTGAATTTGGAGTGACTAAATTTCAGTCGAGACCACTAGGCCTAATCCTTTGCAAAAGTGGAGTTGTGAATTTGGAGTGACTCAATTTCAGGCGAAGCCACTAGGCCAAATCCTTTGAAAAAGTGGTGTTGTGAATTTGGAGTGACTAAATTTCAGTCGAGGCCACACGACCTAATCCCTTGAAAAAGTAGAGTGGTGAATTTAGAGTGACTAAATTTCAGTCGAGACCACTAGGCCTAATCCTTTGCAAAAGTGGAGTTGTGAATTTGGAGTGACTCAATTTCAGGCGAAGCCACTAGGCCAAATCCTTTGAAAAAGTGGTGTTGTGAATTTGGAGTGACTAAATTTCAGTCGAGGCCACACGACCTAATCCCTTGAAAAAGTAGAGTGGTGAATTTAGAGTGACTAAATTTCAGTGGAGACCACTAGGCCTAATCCTTTGCAAAAGTGGAGTTGTGAATTTGGAGTGACTAAATTTCAGTCGAGGCCACACGACCTAATCCCTTGAAAAAGTAGAGTGGTGAATTTAGAGTGACTAAATTTCAGTCGAGACCACTAGGCCTAATCCTTTGCAAAAGTGGAGTTGTGAATTTGGAGTGACTAAATTTCAGTCGAGGCCACTCGACCTAATCCCTTGAAAAAGTAGAGTTGTGAATTTAGAGTGACTAAATTTCAGTCGAGACCACTAGGCCTAATCCTTTGCAAAAGTGGAGTTGTGAATTTGGAGTGACTAAATTTCAGTCGAGACCACTAGGCCTAATCCTTTGAAAAAGTGGAGTTGTGAATTTAGAGTGACTAAATTTCAGTCGAGACCACTAGGCCAAATCCTTTAAAAAAGTGGAGTTGTGAATTTGGAGTGACTAAATTTCAGTCGAGGCCACTAGGCCTAATCCTTTGCAAAAGTGGAGTTGTGAATTTAGAGTGACTGAATTTCAGTCGAGGTGTGAATTTGGTTTGACTAAATTTCAGGCGAGGCCACTAGGCCTAACCCATTGAAAAAGTGAAGTTGTGACTTTGGAGTGACTGAATTTCATTCGAGGTGTGAATTTGGAGTGACTAAATTTCAGGCGAAGCCACTCGACCTAATCCCTTGAAAAAGTAGAGTTGTGAATTTAGAGTGACTAAATTTCAGTCGAGACCACTAGGCCTAATCCTTTGCAAAAGTTTAGTTGTGAATTTGGAGTGACTAAATTTCAGTCGAGACCACTAGGCCTAATCCTTTGAAAAAGTGGAGTTGTGAATTTAGAGTGACTAAATTTCAGTCGAGACCACTAGGCCTAATCCTTTAAAAAAGTGGAGTTGTGAATTTGGAGTGACTAAATTTCAGTCGAGGCCACTAGGCCTAATCCTTTGCAAAAGTGGAGTTGTGAATTTAGAGTGACTGAATTTCAGTCGAGGTGTGAATTTGGTTTGACTAAATTTCAGGCGAGGCCACTAGGCCTAACCCATTGAAAAAGTGAAGTTGTGACTTTGGAGTGACTGAATTTCATTCGAGGTGTGAATTTGGAGTGACTAAATTTCAGGCGAAGCCACTAGGCCAAATCCTTTGAAAAAGTGGAGTTGTGAATTTAGAGTGACTAAATTTCAGTCGAGACCACTAGGCCTAATCCTTTGCAAAAGTGGAGTTGTGAATTTAGAGTGACTAAATTTCAGTCGAGACCACTAGGCCTAATCCTTTGCAAAAGTGGAGTTGTGAATTTGGAGTGACTAAATTTCAGGCGAGGCCACTAGGCCAAAGCCTTAGAAAAAGTGGAGTTGTGAATTTAGAGTGACTAAATTTCAGTCGAGACCACTAGGCCTAATCCTTTGCAAAAGTGGAGTTGTGAATTTGGAGTGACTAAATTTCAGTCGAGGCTACTCGACCTAATTCCTTGAAAAAGTAGAGTTGTGAATTTAGAGTGACTAAATTTCAGTCGAGACCACTAGGCCTAATCCTTTGCAAAAGTGGAGTTGTGAATTTGGAGTGACTAAATTTCAGGCGAAGCCACTAGGCCTAACCCATTGAAAAAGTGAAGTTGTGACTTTGGAGTGACTGAATTTCATTCGAGGTGTGAATTTGGAGTGACTAAATTTCAGGCGAAGCCACTAGGCCAAATCCTTTGAAAAAGTGGAGTTGTGAATTTAGAGTGACTAAATTTCAGTCGAGACCACTAGGCCTAATCCTTTGCAAAAGTGGAGTTGTGAATTTGGAGTGACTAAATTTCAGGCGAGGCCACTCGACCTAATTCCTTGAAAAAGTAGAGTTGTGAATTTGGAGTGGCTAAATTTCAGTCGAGACCACTAGGCCTAATCCTTTGCAAAAGTGGAGTTGTGAATTTGGAGTGACTAAATTTCATTCGAGGTGTGAATTTGGAGTGACTAAATTTCAGGCGAAGCCACTAGGCCAAATCCTTTGAAAAAGTGGAGTTGTGAATTTAGAGTGACTAAATTTCAGGCAAAGCCACTAGGCCAAATCCTTTGAAAAAGTGGAGTTGTGAATTTGGAGTGACTAAATTTCAGTCGAGGCCACTCGACCTAATCCCTTGAAAAAGTAGAGTTGTGAATTTGGAGTGACTAAATTTCAGTCGAGGCCACTCGACCTAATCCCTTGAAAAAGTAGAGTTGTGAATTTGGAGTGACTAAATTTCAGTCGAGGCCACTCGACCTAATCCCTTGAAAAAGTAGAGTTGTGAATTTGGAGTGACTAAATTTCAGTCGAGACCACTAGGCCTAATCCTTTGCAAAAGTGGAGTTGTGAATTTGGAGTGACTCAATTTCAGGCGAAGCCACTAGGCCAAATCCTTTGAAAAAGTGGAGTTGTGAATTTGGAGTGACTAAATTTCAGTCGAGGCCACTCGACCTAATTCCTTGAAAAAGTAGAGTTGTGAATTTGGAGTGACTAAATTTCAGTCGAGACCACTAGGCCTAATCCTTTGCAAAAGTGGAGTTGTGAATTTGGAGTGACTCAATTTCAGGCGAAGCCACTAGGCCAAATCCTTTGAAAAAGTGGAGTTGTGAATTTGGAGTGACTAAATTTCAGTCGAGGCCACACGACCTAATCCCTTGAAAAAGTAGAGTTGTGAATTTGGAGTGACTAAATTTCAGTCGAGACCACTAGGCCTAATCCTTTGCAAAAGTGGAGTTGTGAATTTGGAGTGACTAAATTTCAGTCGAGGCCACTCGACCTAATCCCTTGAAAAAGTAGAGTTGTGAATTTAGAGTGACTAAATTTCAGTCGAGACCACTAGGCCTAATCCTTTGCAAAAGTGGAGTTGTGAATTTGGAGTGACTAAATTTCAGTCGAGACCACTAGGCCTAATCCTTTGAAAAAGTGGAGTTGTGAATTTAGAGTGACTAAATTTCAGTCGAGACCACTAGGCCTAATCCTTTAAAAAAGTGGAGTTGTGAATTTGGAGTGACTAAATTTCAGTCGAGGCCACTAGGCCTAATCCTTTGCAAAAGTGGAGTTGTGAATTTAGAGTGACTGAATTTCAGTCGAGGTGTGAATTTGGTTTGACTAAATTTCAGGCGAGGCCACTAGGCCTAACCCATTGAAAAAGTGAAGTTGTGACTTTGGAGTGACTGAATTTCATTCGAGGTGTGAATTTGGAGTGACTAAATTTCAGGCGAAGCCACTAGGCCAAATCCTTTGAAAAAGTGGAGTTGTGAATTTAGAGTGACTAAATTTCAGTCGAGACCACTAGGCCTAATCCTTTGCAAAAGTGGAGTTGTGAATTTAGAGTGACTAAATTTCAGTCGAGACCACTAGGCCTAATCCTTTGCAAAAGTGGAGTTGTGAATTTGGAGTGACTAAATTTCAGGCGAGGCCACTAGGCCAAAGCCTTAGAAAAAGTGGAGTTGTGAATTTAGAGTGACTAAATTTCAGTCGATACCACTAGGCCTAATCCTTTGCAAAAGTGGAGTTGTGAATTTGGAGTGACTAAATTTCAGTCGAGGCTACTCGACCTAATTCCTTGAAAAAGTAGAGTTGTGAATTTAGAGTGACTAAATTTCAGTCGAGACCACTAGGCCTAATCCTTTGCAAAAGTGGAGTTGTGAATTTGGAGTGACTAAATTTCAGGCGAAGCCACTAGGCCTAACCCATTGAAAAAGTGAAGTTGTGACTTTGGAGTGACTGAATTTCATTCGAGGTGTGAATTTGGAGTGACTAAATTTCAGGCGAAGCCACTAGGCCAAATCCTTTGAAAAAGTGGAGTTGTGAATTTAGAGTGACTAAATTTCAGTCGAGACCACTAGGCCTAATCCTTTGCAAAAGTGGAGTTGTGAATTTGGAGTGACTAAATTTCAGGCGAGGCCACTCGACCTAATTCCTTGAAAAAGTAGAGTTGTGAATTTGGAGTGACTAAATTTCAGTCGAGACCACTAGGCCTAATCCTTTGCAAAAGTGGAGTTGTGAATTTGGAGTGACTAAATTTCATTCGAGGTGTGAATTTGGAGTGACTAAATTTCAGGCGAAGCCACTAGGCCAAATCCTTTGAAAAAGTGGAGTTGTGAATTTAGAGTGACTAAATTTCAGGCGAAGCCACTAGGCCAAATCCTTTGAAAAAGTGGAGTTGTGAATTTGGAGTGACTAAATTTCAGTCGAGGCCACTCGACCTAATCCCTTGAAAAAGTAGAGTTGTGAATTTGGAGTGACTAAATTTCAGTCGAGGCCACTCGACCTAATCCCTTGAAAAAGTAGAGTTGTGAATTTGGAGTGACTAAATTTCAGTCGAGACCACTAGGCCTAATCCTTTGAAAAAGTGGAGTTGTGAATTTAGAGTGACTAAATTTCAGTCGAGACCACTAGGCCTAATCCTTTGAAAAAGTGGAGTTGTGAATTTAGAGTGACTAAATTTCAGTCGATACCACTAGGCCTAATCCTTTGCAAAAGTGGAGTTGTGAATTTGGAGTGACCAAATTTCAGGCGAGGCCACTAGGCCAAAGCCTTTGCAAAAGTGGAGTTGTGAATTTGGAGTGACTAAATTTCAGTCAAAGCCACTAGGCCAAATCCTTTGAAAAAGTGGAGTTGTGAATTTGGAGTGACTAAATTTCAGTCGAGGCCACTCGACCTAATCCTTTCAAAAAGTGGAGTTGTGAATTTAGAGTGACTAAATTTCAGTCGAAGCCACTAGGCCAAATCCTTTGAAAAAGTGGAGTTGTGAATTTGGAGTGACTAAATTTCAGTCGAGGCCACTCGACCTAATCCCTTGAAAAAGTAGAGTTGTTAATTTAGAGTGACTAAATTTCAGTCGAGACCACTAGGCCTAATCCTTTGCAAAAGTGGAGTTGTAAATTTGGAGTAACTAAATTTCAGTCGAGACCACTAGGCCTAATCCTTTGAAAAAGTGGAGTTGTGAATTTGGAGTGACTAAATTTCAGTCGAGACCACTAGGCCTAATCCTTTGAAAAAGTGGAGTTGTGAATTTAGAGTGACTAAATTTCAGTCGAGACCACTAGGCCTAATCCTTTGCAAAAGTGGAGTTGTGAATTTGGAGTGACTAAATTTCAGGCGAGGCCACTAGGCCAAAGCCTTAGAAAAAGTGGAGTTGTGAATTTGGAGTGACTAAATTTCAGGCGAAGCCACTAGGCCAAATCCTTTGAAAAAGTAGAGTTGTGAATTTGGAGTTTCTAAATTTCAGTCGAGACCACTAGGCCAAATCCTTTGAAAAAGTGGAGTTGTGAATTTGGAGTGACTGAATTTCAGTCGAGGCCACTAGGCCAAATCCTTTGAAAAAGTGGAGTTGAGTAGTGGCCTCGACTGAAATTTAGCCACTCCAAATTCACAACTCAACTTTTTCAAAGGATTTGGCCTAGTGGCCTCGACTGAAATTTAGTCACTCCAAATTCACACCTCAACTGAAATTTAGTCACTCCAAATTCACAACTCCACTTTTTCAAAGGATTAGGCCTAGTGTTCTCGACTGAAATTTAGTCACTCTAAATTCACAACTCTACTTTTTCAAGGGATTAGGTCGAGTGGCCTCGACTGAAATTTAGTCACTCCAAATTCACAACTCCACTTTTTCAAAGGATTTGGCCTAGTGGCTTCGCCTGAAATTTAGTCACTCCAAATTCACAACTCCACTTTTGCAAAGGATTAGGCCTAGTGGTCTCGACTGAAATTTAGTCACTCTAAATTCACAACTCTACTTTTTCAAGGGATTAGGTCGAGTGGCCTCGACTAAAATTTAGTCACTCCAAATTCACAACTCCACTTTTTCAAAGGATTTGGCCTAGTGGCTTTGACTGAAATTTAGTCACTCCAAATTCACACCTCGACTGAAATTCAGTCACTCTAAATTCACAACTCCACTTTTGCAAAGGATTAGGCCTAGTGGCCTCGACTGAAATTTAGTCACTCCAAATTCACAACTCTACTTTTTCAAAGGATTTGGCCTAGTGTCCTCGACTGAAATTGAGTCACTCCAAATTCACAACTCCACTTTTTTAAAGGATTAGGCCTAGTGGTCTCGACTGAAATTTAGTCACTCCAAATTCACAACTCTACTTTTTCAAGGGATTAGGTCGAGTGGCCTCGACTGAAATTTAGTCACTCCAAATTCACAACTCCACTTTTGCAAAGGATTAGGCCTAGTGGTCTCCACTGAAATTTAGTCACTCTAAATTCACAACTCCACTTTTGCAAAGGATTAGGCCTAGTGGCCTCGACTGAAATTTAGTCACTCCAAATTCACAACTCTACTTTTTCAAGGGATTAGGTCGAGTGGCCTCGACTGAAATTTAGTCACTCC
>OX359192.1:7479400-7481900 GCA_947172415.1 Chondrosia reniformis
CAGCCCTTAGAGACCACGTCGGTGATGATCCTTCCGCAGGTTCACCTACGGAAACCTTGTTACGACTTTTACTTGAAAAACAAAAGCCTTAACGGAGAACCTTGTTACTTCTTGCCTTAGTGTACTAAGGCAAGGAGTATCTGGCTTGGACAACCCTCAGTCAGTTATGTTTTCCTTTCTTTGGGTTTTTAGCCAGAAGCCTCGGCTTTGCCTCCTTCCGGCAGCAGCAGACAGGTGCGCATCGGGCCAAAGTTGACCGTCATAATAGGAGGGAGTACCTCCATACACAAATCCACCACTACTTTCCAGAGGTCGACAGGCAAGGACTGGGACAGGACTACTTATCGTCCAGGCCCCAATCCCTCAACAGATAGATGTCGCCTCAATATCCTTACAGCCGAGCAGAGAACAGTTCTCTGCATCGCTCTCATCACTTCTACTGCACTTTTTGACAGCTTTGGAATTCCCCTAAGGTCTTCCAGGAGCGTGTCCACTGTCCCCAAAGCACCAATTATCATCGGGACTACCTTAATTCGGTAGCCCCTAAATTGTTTCCTCATATCAGCTGCCAGCTTCTGGTACTTTTGGAACTTCTCTTGCCATCTTCCATTAATATTGCTGTCAGTAGGAACTGACATCTCAATAATGAAGATGGACTTACATAGCCGATCCTCAACCACTAAGTCTGGCCTTCTTTCTGTCATTTCATCATCTGTAGGGATACTAGGATCCCACAAGATTTTGACAGCCCTATTCTCATAGACTGGTTTTGCTTCTAGTTTGTACCAGGGCTCTTCCTGCTTGAATCCATATTCTTTCAACAGTCTCCACAACACTATCAGTATTGCCCGGTCATGTCTCTCTTTGTAGAGAGAAAATCCCTTGGGCTCACACATGTTTAGTATGTGTTTGACCGTTTCCATAGCCTTGCCACATTCTCTGCACATTAGGAGGCTAGAATTCTTCAGAATCCTATTTTGGTACCACCTAGTGTGCAGCACATCATCTTGGGCTGCAAGAATCAGAGCCTCAGTTTGAGGTCTGAGTCTCCCCTCAGAAAGCCACACATAAGACTCCCTATTTGTGACTTGTCTGTGGTATGAGCCCTGGTGAGACTTTTCGGCTAGGTTACTTTTTAACCTTTCAGTCTGAGCCTCCCGGAGCTCACGTGCCACTCTCCTCCATTCTCTTACACTATTTTGTGAGGGATCTGTCTTCAGCCACATTTCCGGTTCTAGTTCTATTCCGTGGCTTCCCAGTATCAATCTGGCTTCTTTCAAGACAGTCCTCCTCTGCTTTGAGCACTCCAGCCACTTTTGGTGTTTAACCACAACAGCTGTGAGTGGATCATTGGCAGTATGGAGGTATCTTGCCAGATTCACAACAGCCCTGTCGTGATCCAAAGGAAAACTACAGAGCCCTCTACCACCTTGAGAGCGAGGCAAATTCACTCTTTCAATGGCAGAGTTATAGTGATGACACTGGTACTTTCTCATGATCTTTCTCACCATTCGGTCCAGTTTTGGAAGCTCACTTTGAGTCCACTTCAAAACTGGGTAAGAGTATCTCATTAGAGAGGCACACAACATGTTAGAGGCTTCTGCAGCATTCTTACCATTGAGGTGAGAGCCCCACACTTTGTGGAGTCTCCTCCTCAATTCATTGATCAAGCAAGCCTTGACCTTGCTGTCATCTACCTCAAACAGTTGTTCTAGCCCTAGGTACTTATAGGTAGTACCTTTTTCAAGGCTCCTTATGGATTCTTCACTGCGTTCAGGGTTGTCTGGGCCAGCCAGAACTTTCCCCTTTTGCATGTGAGCTGTTCCACACTTTCTCACTCCAAACCTCATGCCAATGGCATTTGAGGTTTTCTCCACACATTCCATGGCTTCCCTGAGTTTATCAGGCCCTCCAGCATATATCTTAAGGTCATCCATGTACAACAAGTGTGACATGGTGTTCCTTTCCCCATCATGCCAGAGGGTATATCCCTTGGTTCTGTTAAGAACTTGGGATATGGGAGCTATGGCCAGACAAAAGAGGAGTGGCGATAGGGAGTCTCCTTGGAAGAGTCCCCTGTTATATTTAACAGGGGTGCTCCTAACCACCTTCCCTGCAGTCCTCAACTCAAGCACAGTAGCCCAGTGTTTGGAGAAGAGCTCTATAGACCTCCTGATCCAACCTGGGCACTTGATGGTTTTTAGCACCTTCATCACCCACTTGTGAGGGACTCTGTCATATGCCTTCTCATAATCGATCCATGCCACACTAAGTGGCTTGCCCATAATTTTGGCATCTAGACCGATTGATTGATCCAGCAGTAGACAGTCCACACAGCCCCACCTCCCTTTCCTCATGGCCCTTTGGGCCACAGGCAAAAGATCATTAGTGTAGGTGTAAGTGAGTAGTTCCGATGCAATGTATGCTGTGACAGCCTTGTACATTGTGTTGAGACACGCAATAGGTCGGTAGTTGGCCGCACTTTTCGGGTCACCCTTTT
>OX359192.1:8776900-8954400 GCA_947172415.1 Chondrosia reniformis
ATGGCAACAGGATTACATCAGAACCAGCACTAACAAAGAGCCCTGGGCCCTTAATAAAAGCTCACCCCAATGGAACTCTCAGGAAGGCCTCCTAAGAAGCCCCAGAAATCATCTACTTCTAAGCCCTAAATCAATGTAATGAGGAAGTTCCTTAATTAAATTATTGAAGAGGATTATTGGCAAAGGCATTTCTGACTGTCTTATTAGCAAAAACGATACAAATCAATATAGCACGCACACATAAGAACAAACTGAGGCAGGATATAGAATTAGGTCTGTAATATAGAATTGGGACTGTGAGATTGAAGTGGGACTGTGAGATTGAAGTGGGACTGTGAGATTGAAGTGGGACTGTGAGATTGAAGTGGGACTGTGAGATTGAAGTGGGACTGTGAGATTGAAGTGGGACTGAGAGATTGAAGTGGGACTATGAGATTGAATTAGGACTATGAGATTGAAGTGGGACTGTGAGATTGAAGTGGGACTGTGAGATTGAAGTGGGACTGTGAGATTGAAGTGGGACTGTGAGATTGAAGTGGGACTGTGAGATTGAAGTGGGACTGTGAGATTGAAGTGGGGCTTGCTCACACTCTTAAAGCTGACTACTTCTGATTTGTTCTTCCTTTCAATTTTGTTGATTTTCTCAGCTGCTAATCTATCAAAGGAGATCTCTGTGCCATGTAGTGCTATAGAGGGAACATCTACCTAACTCACCTTGCTTTGGAGCGAGCATTCAGCGATGACTTTACTCCCTGCCACACATATATAGTCTTGCCAGCGTCCAGCAGGAACACATGTCCTTGATCAAGTGACGAGACCTTCAATTCCACCTGAAAGTCACATGCATGAGTAACTCGCACACAGAATGCACTCGGCAGTGAGTTGGGTGAGTGTACTAGTAGGTAACTCACCGGTTCCAGGTGGAGAGTCTTTGTGAGAACTATTCTGTACATGTGTACAGTTACAGACTGTGTGGGAGCACAGAAGAGGATGAAAGATGGGCAAGGCAGGGGGCAAGGCTTACCTCTTCCTCTGTCCCGTAGAAGCCACTGGTCGTTCCCCCTTCAATGTACTGGATGGAGCAGTTGAAGAGCTCCTCAAACTCGGGTGATTCTTCACCTTGCTCTTCCCTCTGTAGGCATATCGTAATGGTGTATGACAGTCACATGACCATCACAACTGAACCTACCTGGGTTCTACACTCAGCTTCCAACATATTCCTCAGATGCACTGAGTGCATTGCAGAGCATGCCTTCTTGTCAGCCTGAAGTGAAATATGTACATAATATGGTGTGGATCGCTGGCCTGAGCTCGGCATGCAGTAACTTGGTGACTTAACTAAACGCACGGTTGAATCATTTCCAATCCAGTAGAATATCTGCCAGTCAATGTCAGATTTGCTGCTGAAGAAGGTTCGCAGGATAATATAACAGTCTCCAGTGTAGAACTTTCCATGATACTTCTCATCCACCTGTACCGGATAAAAGTTTTCAATTTGCCACAATGTGATTCCTGGCAGCTTTCCTGGTTCATCTGGGAACAGCTCATTATACTTCAGATCTGGTCTCTTTAAGCCTTCTCTCCATGAGCGAGGCCTATAGCGAGAAACATGTGACTGTCACATGACCACAGCTTCTTGCTTGTCTGCCAACCCACTTACTTTATATCTACTACTTCCTGTAAAGTCGGCTCTTCCTCCTGGACAAGGAGAGGCAGAGTGAGGTAATGAACATACTGCAGATGGTCAGTGGTAGTCTACTTACTCCCATTTCTCTTCTGTGCTTTGTATCTGCAACTTTAACCAAACCCTACAACAGATCACAGTCGGGTATGAGGGACACAGTCGGGTATGAGGGACACAGTCGGGTATGAGGGACACAGTCGGGTATGAGGGACACAGTCGGGTATGAGGGACACAGTCGGGTAAGAGGGACACAGTCGGGTAAGAGGGACACAGTCGGGTAAGAGGGACACAGTCGGGTATGAGGGACACAGTCGGGTAAGAGGGACACAGTCGGGTAAGAGGGACACAGTCGGGTAAGAGGGACACAGTCGGGTAAGAGGGACACAGTCGGGTAAGAGGGACACAGTCGGGTAAGAGGGACACAGTCGGGTAAGAGGGACACAGTCGGGTAAGAGGGACACAGTCGGGTAAGAGGGACACAGTCGGGTAAGAGGGACACAGTCGGGTAAGAGGGACACAGTCGGGTAAGAGGGACACAGTCGGGTAAGAGGGACACAGTCGGGTAAGAGGGACACAGTCGGGTAAGAGGGACACAGTCGGGTAAGAGGGACACAGTTGGGTAAGAGGGACACAGTCGGGTATGAGGGATACCAACCGTACTTACTTACATCGACTATCAGCATCTGGTCCTCCAGGAGTGACAGCCTTTCATAGTAAATCATATCAACTTACGTACCCTTAAACTGCCAAACAGTCTTAAATCTCATGTTACTAACTTTGAGTACCTACTACAACTGGAGGCAGCACCTCCTGTCAGCCACTAAGTACACATCCCAGTACAGCTGATGAGTGGGCTAGCTGCTCTAGTCACTTATTATTCATGTTCACACAAACCAATTACAGCCAATATCCACTAAGGACTGTCATGTCAAGCACAACCCTTTCACTGTTAATTGTCTTTATCACCATGGCAACCAATCAGTAGCACTTTTATAGGGACATGGCTATTTGTAGAGCTACAAGATTACAGCCTACTCAATTGGTCTACTGATTGGGAACACAAAAACGTTAGGGGATGGAGACAATAAGGGAGGGGTCAGCCAAGGGGGAGGGGTCAGTCAAGGGGAGGGGTCAGTCAAGGGGGAGGGGTCAGTCAAGGGGAGGGGTCAGCCAAGGGGGAGGGGTCAGTCAAGGGGAGGGGTCAGTCAAGGGGAGGGGTCAGCCAAGGGGGAGGGGTCAGTCAAGGGGGAGGGGTTAAACAAGTAGTCCATACCTTCAAAACTTTGTCAGCTGCAGCTGTGTCTTCTTCTGTTGAGACAGTTCGGCTCCTGAAAGCCAGTTTCATCCTTCTCTCCTACAGAGATGGAGCAAGACTTTACAGTGCACAACGACTTAGCTAAACACTGTCGTACCTGCCTCTTTCCAAATGTCCCTGGAGCAGGTTTGGCCTGGGACATGGTTGGACCTTCCTTAAACCGTTCAATGTTGTTGAAGTCTACATTGTAGAACTCTGCATTAGCCAGCACCTCATCCGGAGGTTTGGGAGGCATCACCAGAGAAGGGTTGTCACTTGTGTTCAGATCCTACGCACATGTGGAGTGACATGTGGACAAACAGGTTAGGCAGACAGTTTCTGGTCATACTTTGAGTTCAGTGATGAAGTACAGTCCATCTGGCAAGGTGAGAAGGCGATTTGATGCCAGATTGAGCCTCTTGAGCTTGAAGCACCTTGTCAATCCCTCTGGTATGCACTCCAAAAGATTACGTGGAGCTATAAAGTGTTCCTACCAAATGGACAAGCATACTACATGAACATTATGGAAGGAGCTTAACACACATCCATACCAAATCTACTAATTTGCCAATGGAAGTTGGAATTCCTTCAAAAGTTAACTGATTGTCTAAAAATGGAAGCAGCTATTGATTTCTGGTGGCTGGCACACAAGGTAGACCTTACCACTCAAAATTAGTCTCTTCAATTTGACACATTGACTGACTTCATTCTGCAAAGGATGAGCATACCTAGCTTGGAACAACTGTGGGCGTGGTTTGGAATTGTGATCGTGGTTTACAACTGTGAGCGTGGTTTACAACTGTGAGCGTGGTTTACAACTGTGATCGTGGTTTACAACTGTGAGCGTGGTTTACAACTGTGATCATGGTTTGGAATTGTGATCGTGGTTTACAACTGTGAGCGTGGTTTACAACTGTGAGCGTGGTTTACAACTGTGAGCGTGGTTTACAACTGTGATCGTGGTTTACAACTGTGAGCGTGGTTTACAATTGTGATTGTGGTTTACAACTGTGAGCGTGGTTTACAACTGTGATCATGGTTTACAACTGTGAGTGTGGTTGGGTAGAAATACATTCATCAACTCACAGGTAGAGCTGTTATTTGATTGTTTGACATATCAAATGTCACCAATTCTGTCCATCCACCTAAATGAAGGATGAATGTTGGTATACAGTGTGTGTGTGACTGGCAGTGAGTAAACAAGTGGATTCACTAACCGATGAGAGAGGAAAGTTCTTTAATCTGATTATGACTGACATTCACCCTTCGCAAGGTCTCCAGCATGTACAAACCATCTGGTACTAGTGGACAGACATTGTGGAGGAATGAAGGAGTGCAGGAGGGTTGGTGAGTGAGGGGTACAGGAGGGATGGTGAGTGAGGGGTGCAGGAGGGATGGTGAGTGAGGGGTACAGGAGGGATGGGGAGTGAGGGGTGCAGGAGGGATGGTAGTGTAAGTATATAAACAAACCTCGTTGCAGTCCATTATGGGAAAAGTCCACATCTGTTGTATAGAGAGGACAATAGGTATATGCTTACGTATGCGAGACTTAGACTGTATTTAATGTACTGACCTGTTAAGGTTTTCAAAAGGCCCAAGTGTGGAGTATTGGTTAAGTCTCTCTGAGGGCATTACATTCAGATGGTGTTATAACATTGAAGGTCTGTCAAAGGTCAAAACTTACACCAGTGTTTGACATATTCAGTGTAGTTAGCGCCTTTAGCTTATCAATATTCCTGCATAGTATCCATGGCAACAAATTTAGAATACAAAGGCTAACAAAGGTGGGAATGTGTCTCACTTGAACGTGTAGTGCTGTAGAGGATTGTTGGCTAAATTCTGTTGAGATGGTACACAAAGAAGGACAGGGAGAGGAGAGAGGGAGAGAGGAGAGAGGAGAGGGAGAGAGGAGAGGGAGAGGGAGAGAGGAGAGGGAGAGAGGAGAGGGAGAGGGAGAGAGGAGAGGGAGAGGGAGAGAGGAGAGGGAGAGAGGAGAGGGAGAGAGGAGAGGGAGAGAGGAGAGGGAGAGAGGAGAGGGAGAGGAGAGGGAGAGAGGAGAGGGAGAGAGGAGAGGGAGAGAGGAGAGGGAGAGAGGAGAGGGAGAGAGGAGAGGGAGAGAGGAGAGGGAGAGAGGAGAGGGAGAGAGGGAGAGAGGAGAGGGAGAGAGGGAGAGAGGAGAGAGGAGAGGGAGAGGGAGAGAGGAGAGGAAGTGAACAGAGGCAGATCACACCGAAGAAGACATCAGATGACACAAACAACATACAAGAGTTTGCAGGTGCTCCAATCTTCTTATTTGAGGAGGCAAAGAAGCTATAAAGACAAAAAGTAATATTTATGGCATCGTACTAGTGAGGAGTGATGTGATGGGTGCTAGTGAGGAGTGATGTGATGGGTGCTAGTGAGGAGTGATGTGATGGGTGCTAGTGAGGAGTGATGTGATGGGTGCTAGTGAGGAGTGATGTGATGGGTGCTAGTGAGGAGTGATGTGATGGGTGTTAGTGGCTCTTACTGATTTGATTCCCACACAGATCGAGGTACATGATGTCAGTACACTTCACAAACAACTATAAAAGATAATTCTCTAATAAGTGTAGTTAGCAAATAGCTCAACACACCACTCACTGCTCCAGGGATTTGGGTGAGCCGATTGTGCCCCAGATTTAACACCAGAATGTGTTTACACTTCATCAGCTCCTCGGGGATCTAACACAGCCAGCACATCATCACTCACATCATGAGGCACTGGCACTAGCTCATTAACAATACCTTGGCTATCTCATTGTGGCTCAGATCCTGCGTGTACAAAGAGGTGTGTCCAGTTACTACACATGTGACTGTCATGTGACCTGTACATACCAGTGTAACAAGATGCTCCAGATCAAAGAGATCTGATGGAATTCCAGACTCGCGAATGTAATTGTGATGGGCTGTCAATACCTTTAACACAGAAACAGATAAACATGACCATTAACCCTAGGGTAGGTGGGTAGGGTCACACTATGCACCCGACCATAGAGGAGTAGGGAAGTCTTACTCTCAGGTTGGTGCAGCTTGGAATGTTACAGCTGTATAGTTCTTTAATCTCATTTCGGGATCCAGACAGTATCTCCTACAAACGTGATAATGATACTTGTCAGGATAGGGTTAGTCCTGCAACACTTACCAGCTTGGGATACTTCTCCAAGTCCTCTGGCAGGGTAGCCATTCCCGTTCGATTCAATCTCAGCCATTTCAAATTTTTCATTTCATAGAGTCCCGGATTAAAAGTGTTCTTCTGAAAATAGTAAAATTAGTAAATTTATTTAAGTTCTATCCTATAATTTTCAACTAACTTCGTATTCATAGCGCGTGAGGTCGATTCCTCGTACGAAAGGCAGAACTGAGGCCTTCGCCATATTTTTGGTAAATCACAAACTCCGCCTCCTATAAATGGCTTCCAGGTCAATTGTTCAGGTCTTTCGACATTTCAGTACCTTTCAAAGAGTCTTAACCAAACAGACGGTCCGGACAAATGTTACTACCGAATCGGGAGCCATCTTGCCGCGTCCTACTTTGTATTATACCTTCGGCACGACGAGGACGGTAGCTGTTGTGACACCTTTCCTATTGTTGGGGTTCTACGGAGCAATGTACTTCGCCACCTTTCTGGACGACGAAGGAATCTTTTCTCCTCCACCAGATGACGATGACTAACTAGCTGTCGTTATTGTATATTTCATTTATTATATAAATAAATGTAATAGTTTATTGTGTATCCATTTTGAGATTAGCTGTAAAGTTGTAATACATTTATAAATACCTACATGTAATTATTGCGTCACCGGTTGCAACTATACTGCAACCCGGCATGCATAGGATGTATTAGCAAAATCATTCTACCGGTCGTAATAATTAGCTACTAAGTTAGTGGAATCGACAAGGGCAGACGATCATGAATAATTATAGTAAAGAAGATATCGAAGGTGAAGTTACAGACACTACGCTGGAGAGAGACTTGCCACCTAAAGCTAGCTCACAGGAAGATGTACTATTGCGAGGTCGACAGGCGAGTGAACAAGGAGGGCCACAACAGGCGAGTAAACAAGGAGGGCCACAACAGACGAGTAAACAAGGAGGGCCACAACAGGCGAGTAAACAAGGAGGGCCACAACAGACGAGTAAACAAGGAGGGCCACAACAGGCAAGTAAACAAGGAGGGCCACAACAGGCGAGTAAACAAGGAGGGCCACAACAGGCGAGTAAACAAGGAGGGCCACAACAGGCAAGTAAACAAGGAGGGCCACAACAGGCGAGTAAACAAGGAGGGCCACAACAGGCGAGTAAACAAGGAGGGCCACAACAGGCGAGTAAACAAGGAGGGCCACAACAGGCGAGTAAACAAGGAGGGCCACAACAGGCGAGTAAACAAGGAGGGCCACAACAGGCGAGTAAACAAGGAGGGCCGCAACAGGCGAGTAAACAAGGAGGGCCGCAACAGGCGAGTAAACAAGGAGGGCCGCAACAGGCGAGTAAACAAGGAGGGCCGCAACAGGCGAGTAAACAAGGAGGGCCACAACAGGCGAATAAACAAGGAGGGCCACAACAGGCGAGTAAGCAAGGAGGGCCACAACAGGCGAGTAAACAAGGAGGGCCACAACAGGCGAGTAAACAAGGAGGGCCACAACAGGCGAGTAAACAAGGAGGGCCACAACAGGCGAGTAAACAAGGAGGGCCACAACAGGCGAGTAAACAAGGAGGGCCACAACAGGCGAGTAAACAAGGAGGGCCACAACAGGCGAGTAAACAAGGAGGGCCACAACAGGCGAGTAAACAAGGAGGGCCACAACAGGCGAGTAAACAAGGAGGGTCACAACAGGCGAGTAAACAAGGAGGGCCACAACAGGCGAGTAAACAAGGAAACCTGCCAGAAATGGTTAGAGGTAAAATGAAAGAAGGTAGTGAGAAAAATGTTAGATTAGGTTTGAATCCAAAACGTGCATATTCAGCTCCATCAAAGGTCAAAGCATCGAAGCAAGCTATTGTATCTTCATCACAAGGTGAAGACCTCTCACGGCAGCTCATTCTTGAGAGCTATGAATGCATGATATGCTATAACAACATTCGTAAGGACCAATCTGTCTGGAGTTGCAACAGCTGCTATCATATATTCCATCTCCCCTGTATCAAGAGATGGGCCAGACAGATGAGAAGCCAACAGGAAATAGTTAAAGGTTATTCACCTGTCTCCCACCTGCCCCACCAGCCACACCCTTCTCTACCTGCCCCACCAGCCACACCCATCTCCTACCTGCCCCACCAGCCACACCCTTCTCTACCTGCCCCACCAGCCACACCCTTCTCCTTCCTGCCCCACCAGCCGCACCCATCTCCTACCTGCCCCACCAGCCACACCCTTCTCCTTCCTGCCCCACCAGCCACACCCTTCTCCTACCTGCCCCACCAGCCACACCCTTCTCCTTCCTGCCCCACCAGCCACACCCTTCTCTACCTGCCCCACCAGCCACACCCATCTCTACCTGCCCCACCAGCCACACCCTTCTCCTTCCTGCCCCACCAGCCACACCCTTCTCCTACCTGCCCCACCAGCCGCACCCATCTCCTACCTGCCCCACCAGCTGCACCCTTCTCCTTCCTGCCCCACCAGCCACACCCTTCTCCTACCTGCCCCACCAGCCACACCCATCTCTACCTGCCCCATTAGCCGCACCCATCTCCTACCTGCCCCACCAGCCACACCCATCTCCTACCTGCCCCACCAGCCGCACCCATCTCCTACCTGCCCCACCAGCCGCACCCTTCTCCTTCCTGCCCCACCAGCCACACCCTTCTCCTACCTGCCCCACCAGCCACACCCATCTCTACCTGCCCCATTAGCCGCACCCATCTCCTACCTGCCCCACCAGCCACACCCATCTCCTACCTGCCCCACCAGCCACACCCTTCTCTACCTGCCCCACCAGCCACACCCTTCTCCTTCCTGCCCCACCAGCCGCACCCATCTCCTACCTGCCCCACCAGCCACACCCTTCTCCTTCCTGCCCCACCAGACACACCCTTCTCCTACCTGCCCCACCAGCCACACCCATCTCTACCTGCCCCATTAGCCGCACCCATCTCCTACCTGCCCCACCAGCCGCACCCATCTCCTACCTGCCCCATTAGCCACTCCCATCTCTCTTCTCTCTGGATAGCTATCAAGGACAGTTGGCATTGTCCTGCCTGTCGTCAAGTATGCACTGAAATTCCCACAGTCTACTACTGTTTCTGTGGGGGCGTGGCCAACCCAAGCCATAAGGGAGTGGCTCAATATTATGTCCCTCATAGTTGTGGAAAGTTGTGTCAAAAACCCTTAAGAACCTCTTTATCTCCTTCTTGTAAGCACACTTGCATGGTGCCCTGCCACCCTGGACCCTGTCCACAGTGTCCAGCAATGATTTATGGGAAGTGCCCCTGTGGTAAGAAAAGGTAAGTCT
The DNA here is from genome assembly GCA_947172415.1 of Chondrosia reniformis. Classification (NCBI taxonomy): domain Eukaryota; kingdom Metazoa; phylum Porifera; class Demospongiae; order Chondrillida; family Chondrillidae; genus Chondrosia; species Chondrosia reniformis. The sequence goes on from OX359192.1 coordinate 8,786,352, forward strand.
TGCTTGCCATTCTCAGTTCAGCATCATCCTAAATACACATTACTGTAGACAGCAGGTGAGATGTGGGTCGGGTGTGGAGGTGCCTTCTTGTGGAGAACCTTGCTATAGAATCATGAGATGTGGTAAACATAGATGCTTGTTTCCTTGCCATTCAGGTATGTGTGTAGCCATTCAGGTATGTGTGTAGCCATTCAGGTATGTGTGTAGCCATTCAGGTATGTGTGTAGCCATTCGGGTATGTGTGTAGCCATTCAGGTATGTGTGTAGCCATTCGGGTATGTGTGTAGCCATTCAGGTATGTGTGTAGCCATTCAGGTATGGGTGTAGCCATTCAGGTATGTGTGTAGCCATTCGGGTATGTGTGTAGCCATTCAGGTATGTGTGTAGCCATTCAGGTATGTGTGTAGCCATTCAGGTATGTGTGTAGCCATTCAGGTATGTGTGTACCCATTCGGGTATGTGTGTAGCCATTCAGGTATGTGTGTAGCCATTCAGGTATGTGTGTAGCCATTCAGGTATGTGTGTAGCCATTCAGGTATGTGTGTAGCCATTCAGGTATGTGTGTAGCCATTCAGGTATGTGTGTAGCCATTCAGGTATGTGTGTAGCCATTCAGGTATGTGTGTAGCCATTCAGGTATGTGTGTAGCCATTCAGGTATGTGTGTAGCCATTCAGGTATGTGTGTAGCCATTCAGGTATGTGTGTAGCCATTCAGGTATGTGCGTAGCCATTCAGGTATGTGTGTATTTTGTTTATGTTACTCTCAGGAGACTGTTCTTCTTGTCAAGTGTCAGTTGAAAAAGTGTGTCACTGCGGAAGGCAGAAGAAATGTTTTACCTGTGAGTCATGGAATTGCTTGAGAGAGGGTGACAAGGAAGAGACAGCACTGTCCTGTCGGCAATCTTGCAGCAAGTGTGTATTGATTTCTTGTCAAAAGACTACTTGAATGTGCAGATGATTTTGCAGAAATGTTGTATTTATACATTTTCCATTGACAGTCTTCTCTGTACTGATTGTTTAGGATATTATTGTGTGGTAATCATCGCTGTGAGAGGGTGTGTCACTCTGGGGACTGTCCCCCATGTCCCCTCCTCCCTGACCTCAGGGGGGTGTGTCCTTGTGGAAAGACATCCCTGGCATCTCTTGGCATCACACGGGAAAGCTGTTTGGATGACATACCCACCTGTGACTTGATCTGTGGAAAGTTGCTTTCTTGTGGAAATGCAAGTGAGCTCTACTTCACTCTTCACATACGTACTACTTGCTGGCTTCCTTTTCCTGCTACATATAGATCACATATGTATGTCACGCTGTCACCATGGTGACTGTCCAGAGTGCACCGGAGATCAGAAAATACTATGTAGATGTAAACAAACAACAGCAGTAAGTATCATGCTCCGCTGGTGTGGGTGTGTGCTCTGCTGGTGTGGGCGTGTGCTCCACTGGTGTGGGCGTGTGCTCCGCTGGTGTGGGCGTGGCATATAACCAATTATATTTTCTGTGTTCAGGTAGTGTCTTGTTCAGAAGCTCGTGTTAAGAGTATATTTTTGTGTGACAAGATCTGTAGCAAAAAGAAAACTTGTGGAAGGCATCGCTGCAGTAGAAGATGTTGTGATGTGAGCTACTTGTTTCCTACGCTTGTCGTGGATATACTGACTTGTGTTCTTTGTATATTCTAGGATACTAGTCATGTCTGTGACTTGATATGCGGGAAGACCCTCCAATGCGGCAAACACACTTGTACACAACTGTGTCACAAGGGCTACTGCGACCAGTGCTGGGAGTACAGTGAGTTTCCCTTTAGACTAGGAATGTGCTGAGAATTGAATTGTTGCATTTAGTTGTGCAATACGAGGTACATCTTCTCTTTGTGGCAGGTTATGATGAGCTCTTCTGTGACTGCGGTAAGGAGGTCATCCTTCCACCTATTGCTTGTGGAACACCACCTCCACTCTGCAGCAGGCCCTGTTCAAGGGTGCACCCCTGCAATCATCCAGGTGAGCTCCGCCCCTTGTTCTATCACTGCATGTCACTGCTGTGATATTCACTGCAGTGTACCACAATTGTCACATGGATGAGAAGTGCCCTCCATGCTCTGTTATGTCAGAGAAGATCTGCAACGGAGAACATAAAGTTTGTTAATTGTCCTTCTTGTGGACCCACCCAGTTACAGCTCTACTTTGAACTCCACTAGGAGTGCAGGGTGCCATGTTTCCTTGACGATGTGTCCTGTGGTAGACAGTGTGGGAGGAACTTGCCCTGTGGCCACAAGTGCAACAGGATATGTCATAAGGGGGCGTGTCTCCCTGAGGGGGAGGCGTGTCGTCAGCTGTGTACTCTCAGTAGACCAGTTTGTGGGCATCCTTGTGCTGCACCATGTCATCCTAACAGGCCATGTCCAGATGAAATATGCAAGGCAGTGGTAAGGTCATCAGTCCTCAGCACTATTTCACCAGGCTCCTTCCAGCGGCATTCCCCTCCCCAGGCCACTCCCCTCCCCAGGCCACTCCCCTCCCCAGGCCACTCCCCTCCCCAGGCCACTCCCCTCCCCAGGCCACTCCCCTCCCCAGGCCACTCCTCCATATGGCCACTCCCCTCCCCAGGCCACTCCTCCCTATGGCCACTCCCCTCTCTAGGCCACTCCTCCCTATGGCCACTCCCCTCTCTAGGCCACTCCCCTCCCCAGGCCACTCCTCCATATGGCCACTCCCCTCCCCAGGCCACTCCCCTCCCCAGGCCACTCCTCCATATGGCCACTCCCCTCCCCAGGCCACTCCCCTCCCCAGCCACTCCTCCCTATGGCCACTCCCCTCCCCAGCCACTCCTCCCTATGGCCACTCCCCTCCCCAGGCCACTCCTCCATATGGCCACTCCCCTCCCCAGGCCACTCCCCTCCCCAGGCCACTCCTCCATATGGCCACTCCCCTCCCCAGGCCACTCCCCTCCCCAGCCACTCCTCCCTATGGCCACTCCCCTCTCTAGGCCACTCCTCCCTATGGCCACTCCCCTCCCCAGGCCACTCCTCCCTATGGCCACTCCCCTCCCCAGCCACTCCTCCCTATGGCCACTCCCCTCCCCAGCCACTCCTCCCTATGGCCACTCCCCTCCCCAGCCACTCCTCCATATGGCCACTCCCCTCCCCAGGCCACTCCTCCATATGGCCACTCCCCTCCCCAGCCACTCCTCCCTATGGCCACTCCCCTCCCCAGCCACTCCTCCCTATGGCCACTCCCCTCCCCAGGCCACTCCTCCATATGGCCACTCCCCTCCCCAGCCACTCCTCCCTATGGCCACTCCCCTCCCCAGCCACTCCTCCCTATGGCCACTCCCCTCCCCAGGCCACTCCTCCCTATGGCCACTCCCCTCTCTAGGCCACTCCTCCCTATGGCCACTCCCCTCCCCCAGCCACTCCTCCCTATGGCCACTCCCCTCCCCAGGCCACTCCTCCCTATGGCCACTCCCCTCTCTAGGCCACTCCTCCCTTGTCTCTCTGTCTTTATTTTAAATGGGTTTGCTAACTGTAGATTATAGTGAAGTGCGAGTGTGGAAGAAATGAACAGCAAATGCTTTGCATGACCACCACCAGGAAGGGTATTCTGGGTGATGTTGTGAGGAGGTGAGGAGGGAAGGGTTGCTGCTCTATTCCTTAGTAATCTCACTGTCTCCAATCCTGCTAGCTCTGATTTTGGTGCTCTAATTGGACAGCTAGCCAGCGGGCAGAACATCAGCTTGGAGAAACTGGAAAAGGTTATTACCATCCATCCCGATGAAAGAAGGTACGCTGCTCCATGTCCCCTCCCAACGCTGCTCCATGTCCCCTCCCAACACTGCTCCATGTCCCCTCCCAACACTACTCCATGTCCCCTCCCAACGCTGCTCCATGTCCCCTCCCAACGCTGCTCCATGTCCCCTCCCAACGCTGCTCCATGTCCCCTCCCAACACTGCTCCATGTCCCCTCCCAACACTACTCCATGTCCCCTCCCAACACTGCTCCATGTCCCCTCCCAACACTGCTCCATGTCCCCTCTCAACGCTGCTCCATGTCCCCTCCCAACGCTGCTCCATGTCCCCTCCCAACACTGCTCCATGTCCCCTCCCAACACTGCTCCATGTCCCCTCACAACACTGCTCCATGTCCCCTCCCAACACTGCTCCATGTCCCCTCCCAACACTGCTCCATGTCCCCTCACAACACTGCTCCATGTCCCCTCCCAACACTGCTCCATTTATAAATTTATTTATCATGTCACTGTTGTGCAATAGATTGGAATGTGATGAGGTGTGTGCAGTGATGGACAGAAACAGGTAAGTTTCTATGGCTACCATCAGCTGGATGGAGTGTCTCTATGGCTACCATCAGCTGGATGGAGTGTCTCTATGGCTACCATCATCTGGATGGAGTGTCTCTATGGCTACCATCAGCTGGATGGAGTGTCTCTATGGCTACCATCAGCTGGATGGAGTGTCTCTATGGCTACCATCAGCTGGATGGAGTGTCTCTATGGCTACCATCAGCTGGATGGAGTGTCTCTATGGCTACCATCAGCTGGATGGAGTGTCTCTATGGCTACCATCAGCTGGATGGAGTGTCTCTATGGCTACCATCAGTTCGATGGAGTGTTTATGTAAGCCTTGTTTTGTGACACAGGAAACTTGCAGAAGCACTGAACATTGAATCACCAGAGTACTCCTCTGAAGCTAGTGAAACTAATTATTCTGATTTTCTCTGTCAAATGGCTAGGTAAGCACGACAGCTGGTAATGGTCACATTGTACAGTCACGTTCCCTGCTTGGCATACAGAGGTTACCATGGTCCCTTTGTCAGAGATGTGGAGGAGGTGATCAGGCAGCTTGTTGAGAATGCCAAAAAGGTACTAGACCTGCTGACATTTCACTTTGACATACTTTGTGGTAGCGTACTTAATGTAGTTAGCCAGTTGCTTGTGTACTTTTCCTATGATTATTTAATGCATCAGTAAATAGCATCTTGTTTCAGTAGAAGGGAAGTGTACAGAAACATATGTTTAGACCAATGAGCAGTGAGAAGAGACAAGCTGTGCATGAACTTGCGGAGGTGTACGGCTGTGACTCACAAAGCTTTGATGAGGAGCCATTTAGAAGTGTGGCAGTGTTCAGTACCAGGTACATTTTGAACTAACTTGGCTAACCAGAAGCAGCCTTCATTTCCAAGTTCTCCCCATCCTACTTCTGTCCTGCAATGCTCCTTTATCATTCCATGCCTCTCTTATATACTCAGTAAGTCCCATGTCAGCAATGTGAGACTAGTTCAGTATGCAGCTCTACAGAAGACCTTGCCTACAAAAGGGTTGTCTCACAGGGATAAGGAGTGAGTTGCTATGTCATGTGCAATATTATTGGATTATATTGGGAGTTTCATTAATTAATTCCTTAATTCAGGAACTCTGGGAGGAAGTCGCCTAAAGATCGAAGCCTAGATTATTTTGACGGGGACTTTTAATATAATATATGTGTGTGTATAATATGGAAGGTGAGATATTTTAAGTGATCTTCAAAATAAACTATATTCATTGGCTATTGCTAGTCAAAATAGAGCCGTTTTCCGTTCCACGGCACATTTGGAAAATGAGTCGTTCTCTGTTGCTCTTGTGGGCAGTAGCACTCGTTGCGAAAGCTGTCCGGCTGTGTGGAGATTGTCCAATTAATTCCACTGCATCAATTTGCGAACAGCCGACTGATGGACGTCAAGAGATAGTACTCCTTGGATTGTTTCCTTGTAACACAGACATATTTATTGCTCGTGGTATAACAGTTGCTTCTCAAATGGCAGCTTACCAAATTTCTTACAAGTCAGATATACTTCCTGGATATCGTCTAAAGTTACTCGCCGATAATTCAATGGTAAGATGTGTAGATAAGTAAACGAAACTACGTATATATTGGGTGTATCATAGAAGTGCCAAACATACAGTAAGGGTCTCCACTAATAAAATTCTCAGACGAATTCGTGTGTCGTTGTAGTTTAGTGTTTTATGATTCGATATTAAGTGAATTAACGTGAAAGCGGAAATCAGACGGAATTCGATCTGCATTGTATGAGCATTTGTGGGAAACCCTTATTCGAAACTGTAGAATAATTGTATAGGTATTATATAACTGCATACCTTTGTTTAACCACTACTGTAATTAAATATCTGTTCTAGTGTCAGCCACTAGCTGCAGTGCGATCCTTCATTGATGAAGTGGATCCTGCCAAGAACCAGACCTTCCACATGATCATTGGCCCTGGTTGCTCCAGTGGGTTGACAAGCGTGGCACCCCTGGCAGACTCGTGGAATGTTTCAGTTGTCAGTTCACTTGAACTAGTGGAATATTCCTTGTTCATTATGTGGTTATCTCAATATGCAGATAACATTCTCAGCCACCTCACCTGCCTTCTCTGACAAGAAGAAATTTCCAACTGTTCTTCGTACAGTGTCATCAGATCTGAAAGCTGTCATTGGTCAATTAGCACTCTTTAACATCTACAAATGGAAGCAAGTGGCCATAGTAACAGAATTTACTCCTCTGTTCATCACTGTGAGTTGTTATATCATATATCATATATTAGGGAGTACTGCTCCTTTGATGTATAAAGGGTTGAATTGGCTCCATTACTGGTGATGTAGTGTTAGATGAAAAATCTAAGATACCATTTTCCTACATGCTATATGCCTATTCTGTAAAAAGAGCCTAAGGGGAACTAGACCTAAAGAGAGCTTTAGATGAAGATACAGGAGTCTTTTCTTCCTTCTTTTCCCTTCTTTCATCTTCTTCTCCACTGGGTCAGACAGCCGTTTCTGGGAATTCCACCCTTCATCAGTGATCCTGGGAGTCTTTGTCTTTTTCTTTATCTTGATCTTCTGTGAATCCTTAGATGTATTTCTTGGGTGTTGTACAGATGATGTATTACTGGCTGTGCTAGTGAGAAATGGACTTGAGATCATGGAATGGTCTTTGAAAACTGTTTTGTAGACATTGGCTGTGGTGATCAGCAAATGGAATTGTAAATTAATGTGTCTGTCCAATTAGATACAAGAGGAACAAGAGATATTATTCACCAAAATGGGCATAGGAATTCGTAGTTTGCAAGTCAGTAATGCTGATGATATTGAGCAAACTGTTTCCCAACTGAAGGTAATTTTCCAAGCATTTTTCCAAAGTGGTGTTTAAATATGAATGTTTTCTGTAGCAACTGGGGACCAGAGTTATTATTTTAAATGTGTTTGAAGAGTTTGGTAGAAGGATCATGTGCAGTGTAAGCTATCAGGAGGCTGAAGGAGGTCTGTTGCCTTCCTTGTTGAAGATCTCTATCCTGTACCCAGGTGCACCAGGAGGGGATGTTGTATCCTGAATACCTGTTCATATTGTACGGCTGGTACACCGCTGAATGGTATAACTGCAAGAAGCCAGACATCAACTGTACATGCCCGCAAGCAGCACTGATTCAATCCTTGCATGGAGCTATTGCTGTACACCACTTCCCTGAACCAGAAGAAGAAGAAGAGAACAGAATGTCTGATGTGGGCTATGTAAGTTTTATGTTAGCTGGCACCGCTTTCAGCATTCTTTCATGGCATCCCATCTATTCATAGTCACCTATGGAGTTTCGAAAAGAATATGCAGAAACAGTTAAGCAACTTAATTATCCTGAAATTGAAGCTATCCAGCAGGGATGGTGAGAGTTTAATGAAAGTTCTTCAAAACGAGTTATATTGTTAAGAGAAACATCATAGTATACGTACTTTGTATGTGATGTTGTGTCTGTATGTAGGTACGGCTAATGTGCTTGTGTGTAGGTACAGCTAATGTGCTTGTGTGTAGGTACGGCTAATGTGCTTGTGTGTAGGTACAGCTAATATGCTTGTGTGTAGGTACGGCTAATGTGCTTGTGTGTAGGTACAGCTAATGTGCTTGTGTGTAGGTACAGCTAATGTGCTTGTGTGTAGGTACGGCTAATGTGCTTGTGTGTAGGTACGGCTAATGTGCTTGTGTAGGTACGGCTAATGTGCTTGTGTGTAGGTACGGCTAATGTGCTTGTGTGTAGGTACGGCTAATGTGCTTGTGTGTAGGTACGGCTAATGTGCTTGTGTGTAGGTACGGCTAATGTGCTTGTGTGTAGGTACGGCTAATGTGCTTGTGTGTAGGTACGGCTAATGTGCTTGTGTGTAGGTACGGCTAATGTGCTTGTGTGTAGGTACAGCTAATGTGCTTGTGTGTAGGTACGGCTAATGTGCTTGTGTGTAGGTACAGCTAATATGCTTGTGTGTAGGTACGGCTAATGTGCTTGTGTGTAGGTACAGCTAATGTGCTTGTGTGTAGGTACAGCTAATGTGCTTGTGTGTAGGTACGGCTAATGTGCTTGTGTGTAGGTACGGCTAATGTGCTTGTGTAGGTACGGCTAATGTGCTTGTGTGTAGGTACGGCTAATGTGCTTGTGTGTAGGTACGGCTAATGTGCTTGTGTGTAGGTACGGCTAATGTGCTTGTGTGTAGGTACGGCTAATGTGCTTGTGTGTAGGTACGGCTAATGTGCTTGTGTGTAGGTACGGCTAATGTGCTTGTGTGTAGGTACGGCTAATGTGCTTGTGTGTAGGTACAGCTAATGTGCTTGTGTGTAGGTACGGCTAATGTGCTTGTGTGTACGTAGGTATGGCTATGATGCTGTATGGATGGCAGCTTTTATCCTGAACAGATCAATCGCACGCTTAAATGAATTGAACCACAAACTTGAAGACTTTACGTATAGACACAGACATTTTACTGACATATTTCTTGAAGAAAGTAAAAACGTCAGCTTTCAAGGAGTGTCTGTGAGTGTATCTATGATCAAACCAGTGCATATATAATCAACACAAATGTACCTTGTACATTTACTGTAGGGTAAAGTGTCTGTAAATGAAAATGGAGACCGTAGCCCCACTATCAAGATGTCCCAGTTCAGAAGTCAGTCCCTTGCTTGACCTGTTCATCCATTTTGATTTATTAAAATGCAATTTTACAACAATTTGTTGTGCAGCTAATAACTCTGGCATATCGATTGTTTTCTTTGGAGCAGCTGATGTTAATGCAACCTTTCGGTATACTAATAACCAGACACTGCAAACGGTTTGGCCTGGTGAGTTGCAATTGCTGTGTTGTTAGGCTACTTGTTCTGTTCTTACCTGCCTCTCCCACCCTCCATGCCCTAGATGGCTTACTTCAAGACTTTGAGCATGACTATATAGACCTCTGGATATTCATTCTGTTTACATGTGTATCCGGTGTTGGTATCATGTTAGCTGTAGTAGCTTCAATATTTGACTTGGTATTCCGCAATAAGCAGTAAGTGTACAATTTAGTCTGAACTGGTAGCTCCTTCCCATGCCTTTGAATCTTCTGTAGGTTAGTAAAGGCAACAAGCCCATATTTGAATCTAATGATAAACTTTGGCATTGCACTGATATTTTTTTCAGTAATTTTGTTTGGCTTGGATGGCAATCTTGTATCAGCTGATGAACCACAGTGCATGGTAAGGCTGAGGTGGTTATGTAAGCATATCTGAATAGACCCGCTTCTGCTCCTCCTCTCTGTGTATGCAGACAGTGGTGTGGCTTGTATCTTTGGGATTTACTTTCACATTTGGAACACTGTTTGCAAAGACTTTTAGAATTTACTGGATTTTCACTAGATCTAAGAAAGTTGTCAGAATGAAGGTTGGTTGAGGGGCAATGTGCTAAACGTTTGCTTGTTTAGCTGTTCCACCTGCCATGCAGCCCCTAAAGGACTGGATCCTTGCTGTCATAGTCCTGGGATTGGCTGCTGTAGATATTGTTTATCTAGTAATAACTGTCTCAACAGCAAGGCTGACCAAAGTGTCAGAGCTGCTTCATGATCAAAGAGAGGTAAGAGGTTTCTCAATCTGGAGATTGTACTTCTGAAGCTGTTGACCCTATCCTTTCCATGTCCTCATCTTAGCCTGGTGAAGTACCTCTCTTGATAGAGTACTGTAATAGTGACAATGAAACTTCCTTTATCTGGCTAATTATTCTCCTTGCATACAAGGGTTTGCTGCTGATAATAGGAGTGTTTCTAGCCATAGAAACTTGGAATGTGAAAGTTAAACAATTAAATGACTCCCAACTAATTGCTGTATCGGTTTTTGTGGTATCTGTTGTGAGCATTGTATCTGCTCTATTGAGTTACTTCTTGAGGAAGCAGATCGACTTGCAGTACAGTTTGCTGGCCCTTGGTGAAGTGCTAGTTGGTTATTTTCTCTTGGGCATACTCTACATCAGTAAAGTGAGTCAAGGTTGCTTTCGGCATTCTCTGCATATTATTATTGGCATTTTATGATGCACTTGTATTTGTAGATACACTTGTTGAGGCTGCATCCTTCTGGAGAACTTCCTGAGAGGAACAGAGAGGAAGTTACACTGACAAGCTTGAACACCACTGAACAGACCACGCAGATCAATCAACTAAAGAGGGATATTGCTAATACACGTGAAGAAATTGAAAGAGTAAAGGACAAATATGTTCAGCGTGTACATACTTCCTAAAATTGTGTTTGCTAAATAGATTTGGGGTATGTCACTATTGCTTGACATTAACTTAATAGAGTGACAATGTTGTATAAGTCTTAAATTAAGTATTTGTCACTTTTTCAAATATCTATTGACAGGGTTTTGATAACTATATCCGTACATTCTTTAACTGTTTCTAGTTACGGAAGAGAAATAAACCAGGCAGTCTATCAGTCAAGGAAGACCCTTCTGTTGTTAAATCTCGAGTGGTCTCCACTGTAGAACTGTTACCAAAATAATTTGTTTTATAACTTGATCTTTGTAGTTTTGTAATACTTTTGAAACTGCTTAGAAAAACTACCAGTTTGTATAGCCTCGGCCCAAGTTAGGACGGTATATATATAGGTAGCCTTAGTCCTAACTCGCTGGTTTGGCAAGTGCTTAGGTCCTGTATCGGTTGGTGCCATGGGGATGTGCTCACCAAATATCGATTTATCGATCAATACATGTGCGATGGAAGGATGGCTCGCTGGTAACCAAATATCCAACCAATGGTGATATAACGTTTCTTTCTTTTTTCCTCTCACATATAATATCGTCAGCGATAATCGTACTAGGGTTATGACTGTTGTCATGGTAAACAACTTACACTTGAAAAATGGCAACTGTTCCAAGGATATTGGATGGACAGTACACACAAACAATCTATGCTCACGTAAGAAATACTTTTGGTAAATGTTGAATCTTACTTATGTAAGATTAATTTATAGATTAAAGATCAAAAATATACTGAAGTGACGCAAATATTGAATGTTGAACTACAAAAACATCCGAAAGTAAGTTCAGCGTCGAGTCTGTTCCTATTTCCAAGAGTTTAAAGCTAATCGTGTTTATCTTGTAGTCGAGGGCTGCTCTGTCCTTGTTGGCTTATAGCTATTACCAACTGCAAGACTTTCAGTCTGCAGCCGACTGGTAAGTGCATTGCTTGACCATTGGACAAGCAGCTATCTGTTTTGAATTTTCTCAGCTACGAGCAACTTGTTCAAATATGTCCCGAAGTGGACGACTATAAGCTCTATCTTGCGCAGGTGAGAATGTACATCTTATACATACGTATGTGACTATCACGTGATGACATCTCTACTATAGTCACTATATCACATGGGAACGTATAGTGATGCATGGAAAGCTTCAGTTCGCATTGAGAATCCCAGCTACAGTTCAAAGGTACTCTGAAGGCTAAGTTATACATACCTTATATTAAGCACATCTTCATATATACATACGTACGTATCTAATATAAACGAAGTTATTGTGTCATTTGATGAGTTTATTGTTATTGTGTCTTTGTGTATGCGGTCTTGTTAGGTATTGAAGCTGCAAGCTGCCATCAAATATGCTGAAGAGGATCTGCCAACTGCCAAGGTACATATTGCAGGGCCTTTCTCTCCACTGAGTGTGTTTAGCCTCTGCTGCCTGCCTGCCTGCAGACACTTGTGGAACAGTGTTCAGCTGATGACCCAGAGACAGATGTTAACATGGGCTGCGTCTTGTATAAGGTAATGTGAGTGTGCCTTCAGAGCTGTCAACTACAATTACATTGACACATGTACACAGGAAGGGCGCTATGAAGAAGCGTGTTCTAAATTCACTTCAGCTATGCAAGTTGCTGGATTTCAAGCACGTAAGATGTTAAGGCCATCAACATTGGCAGTGTAGACTGTCATTGTCTGTCTGTAGACTTGGCATACAACATTGCATTGTGCCATTATAAAAGGATAAGATACGCAGCCACTCTCAAGCACATAGCCGACATTATTGAGAGAGGAATTAAGGACCATCCAGGTGGGAGCATGTATGATTTGATCACAAGTGGTAGCTGTTGACGTGTCTGTCCTGTTACAGAGCTGAGCGTTGGTATAGCCACAGAAGGAGTGGACACTCACAGTGTGGGGAACACAAAGGTTAGGTGGATGTAGGCTGTGTGATCAACAGCTGTGAAGTGTAGAGCTGTCCCCACCTGTAGATACTCCATGAAACAGCTCTTGTAGAGGCCTTTAATCTCAAAGCTGCCATCGAGTATCAGTTGAAAAACTGTGGGTCCTACTGTACTGAGTATTGCTCTCCTTGTTGATCCGCTGTTACTCTGCAGATGAGTCAGCTCAGGAGGCACTGACAGACCTTCCTCCACGTTCTGAATCAGAGTTGGATGTTGTCACACTGCACAACCAAGCACTAATGTACATGGACGAGAGACCTACTGAAGGGTTTGAGAAACTGCAATATCTTCTACAGCAGAATCCTTTCCCACCAGAAACATTCGGTAACCTTCTACTCCTTTATTGTAAACATGAGGTTAGTTTTACTTCCTCCACCTCCTCCATCCCCTCCATCCCCTCTACCTCCTCCATCCCCTCCATCCCCTCCATCCCCTCCACCTCCTCCACCTCCTCCATCCCCTCCATCCCCTCCACCTCCTCCACCTCCTCCATCCCCTCCATCCCCTCTACCTCCTCCATCCCCTCTACCTCCTCCACCTCCTCCATCCCCTCCATCCCCTCTACCTCCTCCATCCCCTCCATCCCCTCCATCCCCTCCACCTCCTCCACCTCCTCCATCCCCTCCACCTCCATCCCCTCCACCATTCTTTGATTAACAACATTGTCCCCCAGTACTATGACTTGGCTGCTGATGTGTTAGCTGAGAACTCTCAACTGACCTACAAGTACTTGGATGACTACATGTACAGCTTTCTGGATGCCAAGATCACACAACAGACATCACCTGAGGAGGTATAGTGAACAACAGTGTATGTGTGAGCATGTCACTATGTGCTCCTGTGATCCAAAGGCGCACCACAAGTTGGATGAGATGTCAGGTAGGTTTGCTGACAAGTTGAGACGCTTGACTAAGCAGGTGCAGGAGGCCAAGCAGTCACACGATGATGAACTGGTCAAGAGGAGAGTGGATGAGTACGATGAGGCCCTGGAATGGTCAGCTGCTATGACTAGTCAAATGCAAGTGCAGCCTTTATCAATTGATACTTCCAACTACGTACATATAGCTATATTCCAGTGCTGATGGCACAAGCCAAAATATACTGGGACATGGAGAATTATGGCTCTGTTGAGAAGGTACTGGACCGGACAGTTAATATATTTTGGTCACTATCTACACACAGTATACGTACCTACACTTGTGTAGATTTTCCGTAAGAGTGTGGAGTTCTGTAATGAAAATGACATTTGGAAACTAAATGTCGCTCATGTTCTGTTTATGCAAGTAAGTATCCTTTGTAGTGAGCATGTGACTGTCATGTGACTGTCATGTGACAATCATATCTCTGTTAACATGGTAGGAATCTAAATACAAAGAGGCAGCTGGATTCTATGAACCAATTGTTAAAAAGCACTATAAAAACGTAAGCTTGTAGCGATGTATAAGAAAGAGATTCATTTTCTGATGTGTTCCATTTGTAGATCTTAGGAATTGGAGCAGTAATATTAGCCAACTTGTGCGTCGCTTACATCATGTCGGGTCAAACAGAGCATGCTGAAGAACTGATGAGGAAAATTGAAAAAGAAGAGGTAATTAAAGGAGGTAGTGTGGAGAGGTAGTGTGGAGAGATGGGGTGAGAGGTGGGGTGAGAGGTGGGGTGAGAGGTGGTGTGGAGAGGTAGTGTGGAGAGATGGGGTGAGAGATGGGGTGAGAGGTGGGGTGAGAGGTAGTGTGGAGAGATGGGGTGAGAGATGGGGTGAGAGGTGGGGTGAGAGGTAGTGTGGAGAGATGGGGTGAGAGGTGGGGTGAGAGGTGGTGTGGAGAGGTAGTGTGGAGAGATGGGGTGAGAGGTTATGTGTAAGTATGTATGTGATGATAATTTCCACAGGAGAAGCTGTCTTATGATGATCCTGATCGGAAGCTGTTTCATTTGTGCATTGTGAATCTGATTATTGGCACTCTGTACTGTGCAAAGGGTAACTATGAGTTTGGTGTCAGTCGCATAATGAAGAGCATGGAGCCATATCAGAGAAAGGTTGGATGTTGTACCCTGACAGGTGCTGCATGACACACCTTCTGAACCTTCTTTTAGCTTGGGACGGACACTTGGTACTACACAAAGAGGTGCATCTTATCGCTGCTAGAGTTCATGGTACGTAAGTCCCATTGTCACTTGTAAACATACATAGGTACATAGCTTGTGCTTTGTGTATGCAGGCAAAACGCATGTTGATGCTGAAAGATGCAACTCAAAACGAAATTATCCTATTCTTGGAGACCTGTGAATGTACGTATGTACATATGTATGTACGTATGTGTGATGAAGATGAGTTCTGTCTCTGATATATAGTGTATGGGCGGAGCATCCCCACTGTGATTAACGATGGTCCCCTGTCCCAACAGCCCTCTGAAGCAGCTGGAAGGAACACTGTAGCATTTGAGGCCAGATGCCTTAAAGCTCTGTTTATCAAAGTCACGTGAAAAATTATTAGATTTTTGTGTTTGTTTAATTTGTTTATGAATTTAAAAGATGGCGGAACAGTCGCAGCCCTAGACAATACGATGGAAAATCGCAGGGCGCTAAAGCAAGCCCTAATTCGCCTCTGGTTTGGGGCGTTTCTTCTTGTATTCATCTCTTCCATATTTATCAAGTAAGCGATTCGCCGCATCAATACATGGTATACCTTGCCTTCCTGGTAAGGTTTGGTTCCAGGAGACGTATAATCAGTTTATGAGCTTGAAAGTACTCGTTTTTTATTCCTCATTTAGGTTTACGTTTTCGATAGTGTGTTTGTGCTTATTCTTCGGAGGTGTCTTTGGCGCGTTTGGCTACTTTTGGTAAGTTATATTTAGCCTCGCTCCGGTTGTCTGCTTGCGTTACTTGTGTGCTCTGTTCCCAGGCACTTTGAGAGGGCGCCCAACGTGCTCGTCCACTTGAATAGGACACTCAAGCGTCCGGATACTCGTTCCGCCGACGAAGGATTCTGCAAGCTTTGCAAAGACACAAGAGAAAAGTGAGATTTCTCAACTGATCGCGTGTTAGCGAGAGTTGCTTTGTTTTATGTGAGCTAAGGAGAATTGGGTGCGTCCTGTATGTCTGAGATCTATGCGAGCCCGTGGAATCCCTTTGAGTGACCCATCTCTTTATGACTGTATCTTCGAGTGGCTTCTAATGTGTAAAGTAGTCTCACCACTTCCTTTAGTTTAGAGAGAAATGCTTCTCCATCCAGCTCATCTGTCACTTTGCCAGAAAATGTTAATGCAGCTATTGAAGAGGTACCTCCAACTACTCAACTGAATACAGTATATGTCATACAATACACAATGCAATCCACATACTACAGACCGTGTATTATGTTAATTTAGTATTCTGTACTTTGTATCTTATTTCATGTAGTTTCTGGAAATAGCTTTGGAAAAGTTTGTTTATACGTGGTCAAAGTACGTTTTCTTTTCACTGCGGAGTGCATTGAGTATATACACATCCTCATGCTTGTTTAGGAAAGTGTCACATTCAGAATCTGTTGTAGATGAATTGAGAATTGGTCTGCAACACATAGCAGTTAACTTGACAGAGAGGACATACAAGGTACTAAAAGTTTACCGTCTCTCCCCCTCCCTCTCCACTCTCTCCCTCTCCCTCTCCACTCTCTCCCTCTCCCTCTCCACTCTCTCCCTCTCCCTCTCCCCCTCTCCCTCTCCATCTCTCCCTCTCCCTCTCCCCCTCTCCCTCTCCCTCTCCCTCTCCCTCTCACCTCATCCTCACCTTTCATGTGGTTTGACTCAACCTCCAGCTGGATATCCCGGCACTGGTCTTGAATAAGATGGTAGCAGTGTGCGGGGCCCACCTCCACTATTACATGTTGGCCAGGATGAAGAACAGAAGGGCCTCCTTTGAGCCAATGGACCGCACTCTCTCCAAGCTCACACTCGCAGAATACGGTTGCTCCGCTCACTGGGCTGTTAGGGCCCCGTTGACTGATCTTCAGTACTGTCAGAAGCTGCTGAACAAGATAATGCCCTTTGTACTGCCCGCCCATTTACTGGAGTCAGAGTGAGGCCGACTGTCCTAATGTGGTTTCTTGTGGTACGTACTCTATTGTGTTCTCAGCACCATTCGACTGTTTTTGGGAAATGTTTTAGCAAATAAAATTATGGCCCCAGCCGTAGACTTTGCAGCAAAGATGGTATGTATGTAGATTTAACTGTGTTTTGGAATTAAGCAATTTTATTAATTTCATTAGGATAATATCAATAAGTTATTACTATTGATTGCAGACAGAAATTCAGTAAGTCTCATCTCTCTCCCTCTCTTCCTTCCTCCCTACCTCCCTTCCTCTCTCCCTCCCTCCCTCTCTCTCTTCCTCCCTCCCACTCTCCGTCATCTCTTTCTATCCACCCCTATTCATCCCTCTCGGTCTTCTTCAGTTCTCTCTCTCCCTCTGTGTAGCAAACTGTGCAAGGCTATGGCCCACACTGCAGACCAGTGATTCCTCTTTGTAACTTTGCCAAGCGAAGGCAACCTTTGTCTAGTGTAAGTATATAGAAACATAACAAGTGAAACATGTTCATTTAGAAGAGCTTGTTTTTACAGCCTATATTTAAGGATTTACATGGGACTTTAAATAATCAGAAGCACCTGTACAGTTTTATGTCCTTTTTAAAGTCCTCGAGCGAGCTACCTCTTATCCAGTGCTACATGGAACTACGTGAGTGCCAGCTCTCATACACACGGCATTTACATGTTCTTCACTTATTTACTTGTGTTTGTAGGTGCATGTATTCATAATCAAACCACATCTAATAGTAATGTAAAGAAAATGGTGAGAATGACACATTTAAGAAATATATGACTAAATTAGTTAGAAATCATAGTACTTGTAATTTCTACATGTGTAAAGTTGTTAGAATGGAGGGAGAGATATATACTGCAGAGGCAATCCTTCTTCCTGGAATATGAGCAGTCGATGTTAGATGACCATCTAACAGAAAGTAAGTTTTCTGTGATTCACTTTGTGTGTCGAGTAATAGCTTGGTTGTGACTGCAGTTATGGAATTGGAAGATCTACAGTATTTGATGAAAAGTGACGAAATATTACAAAAGTTAGTCATTATTTTGGCTAGGTAACTATTCGATATATGTTTTGTCGCTTTTAGAACTCTTGAAACTCTCTATGTCGCTTTGAAGGAAAAGTGTTTACCTGTCTTCCACAAGACAGATGAAGTTAGTTCAAATACCCAAGATTTATCCTGGCCTCGTGGTGGCGCCGTGGCTTAGTTGGTTAAAGCGCCTGTCTAGTAAACAGGAGATCATGGGTTCGAATCCCATCGGTGCCTTTTTTCTTTTTTTTCTTGTCGCAACTTAAAATGTTCACTAAATTTTTATTGCAGTATTTCTCTGAGAATTTTGGGTCCAGACTGGAAATATTGAGAAAGTAAGAACACACTTGAAATAAAGTTTAAAATTGTAAATGTTCCTAATGGAATAATGTGTTAAATAGTGATGTTGAACATATACAGAACATTACGTGTAATTGTTTTTGTAGCAAAGAGGCAAACGAAAGATTAGAAAAATCAATCCACAGACTTGTAGACAAAGCCAGAACTAGCTCTCCAATGTTAACCACCAGAAAATGTTAGTTGAAACACTTAGAATATGTTTAAGGTTTGACATCAAATTTTACATTTTAGTTTCACATTCAAATTCAGACAAAAGCGAAGATGGCTCATTTGAAGAGAGTGAGGTACAGGAAACTCTACTCCCATACTCCAGCCCCTCCCTCCAGCCCCTCCCTCCAGCTCCTCCCTCCATCTCCTCCCTCCAGCTCCTCCCTCCAGCTCCTCCCTCCAGTTCCTACCTCCAGCTCCTCCCCCAGTCCCTCCCCAGCCCCTCCCTCTAGCCTCACCCTCCAACCCTCCAAAGCAGCTCTATCTCACTTGCTGTATGTCTTTATGTAGGTTAATGAAGGTGCTGACCCTTTGATTGCTCAACAGGCAACTCGTGTACAGATAGTACATTATGAGCGTCACACTGAAGGAGTCATTGTACCATATATAGCATATGTCATAGTCTCCTGGCAGCATTCAGAGAGTGGCAAAGACTGTAAGTTGTACCTGTCTTCTCTGTACATTTTAGCAAAGTCTTTATTCTCTCTCACCAGGTGTAAGACAAGTTACAAGGTATGTTGAATGCTGTTGTGCGTCGTATGTTATATTCTTGCATATACTTTTCTTCTCTTATATACACTACTCCTATATTGGTACATGTTAGACGTTATAGGGAGTTTGTGGGACTGGATGAGAAGTTGCAACATTTCTATGGTAATCTGGGCATTTCCCTGCCTCCAAAGCGTACTATGGGCAATATGGACAAGGAGTTTCTGGAAAAGAGAAAAGATCACTTAGAACTTTATCTCAATGTAAGAGTTCTGATTGGAAGTTGTTGCTATGGTTACCTGTTGCTGTTCATTAGGAGTTGATTAAGAGGCCCAACATTAGAGACAGTCATATCTTGCAAAACTTTCTCCTGAAATCTTCACAGACTGTTCAGTTCACTCCTCATAGTAGAGCTGGTATGCCTAACTAGAAGCATCCAGTATAGCACTAACTCAGTTGCAGCAAAGGGCACCCACGTAGTATTATTGTTTGTGTTTGTGTATGTAGGTAAGGTTTTGAAGCATGTTCCAAATATGCTTAAAAAAGAAGTGAGAGCTTTGTATCTTTGTTAATTTACCAATAAATAATGACATTGTTGCTGTTTTTAGAAAGGGAAGAATCTGGACGTGTATCTGAAAGATATGATAAAATCTCTAGAAGTGTCTTCTAGTCCTTTGATGTAAGCCAGCTGCCATTTTGGAATAGCTAAATTTGACATGTTGTTGGCCGCTTCAGATCCAAACCTGCTACTGGGGAGAATCGCCATGATAAAGCTATTGAGAAGCACCAAAAAGCTCTCGAAGACTCGAGAGCAAGGCTGGAAAGGTGTAGTAGTGTGCACCCTGACCTTTGGACTTTGACCTTTTCTTTTTCTGTTTAGTTCCATGTTCATGGCAAACACTGGAGGAGATGTTCCACATTTGACTGGTTTCTATGAGCTGTTACTATTTTTAGGTACGCACACACCATACATACATATACTGTTACTGCCATAGTGATAGTATACGATCATCAGGTGGGAGGTTCTTAGCTGCCCCAAAGTGGATGATGTCCATCTTCAGCACTTGCAAGTTCCTTTGTCAGAATACTGTAGAGACGCTGGCTATGAGGTGTGGTAAGCCTGTTAGTTGGGAACTGTATGCAAGTCGCTGTCTCTCTGTAGGTTTCTACAAAAGAAAGTAGCAGCTATCACTTACGACAAAAACTTGATTCATATTATCCACTTATTGAGAGGTACTTAGATTAAACATCACATGACAGTCATATGATTATGCTTGCTCTTCTCTCTGCTTCAGATAACATCTTTAATCGTGACTCAGTCCCTAGGTAATTGTATGCGTCAGCCTCTTTTTCATGTTTGCTATAATTGACTGTTTGTTGGTTTTACAGGTCAGTTCAGCAGATAAGTGAGCGTCAAGCAGAGACTATAAGTGCTCTCACAGACCGCACCTCAGGTATGCCTCAGACTGCTGTACTATGCACATGTACCTCTATAGTAATACTGGTGCCTGTGTGTAGGGGGGTTAGTGCATCTGTTTGGTAAAGAAAATGTGGAACTAGGAGTATGGATGTTGTTCATGTCTCTCCAGTCACAACAACTGAACAAGCAGGTACTCCCTTTACTGACAGTGCTCTTGTCTGCCATTCTGTGCCTTATGTATGTGTGTGCAGCTAATCTACTGCCTGTTGGATGAAATAGTGGAAGATTTGTTTCCAGAAATTATTCAGAGATAACTTTTTATAAATACACAGATTGTAAATTTATTATAAGAGACAGTATATATATAATGAGATTTTTTTGTAATATTTCAACCACTTGTATAAATAAAAAAAACATTTAAAATGGAGCTAGAAGTAGTTAGTATATCGATTGTAATTCTGCAACATGTGGCAGGGCTGTAGCAATGTGGATTTGAAGTGGAACACTGAAATTTGAGCGCATCGCTTCTGTTAAGGTGCACCATAAAATATAACTAAGATACAGGAATGGTAATTAATGACAATAATAATAAATTGCTTCTGCACAGACCAGTCTCTTTATCCTCAAATCTACTGATTCGGAAGAAGACATATTCTCGTGAGACTGTATGATATAGTAGCACAAGCATGCGTCTTCTTCAAGCTCAGCGGCCAAACATCCCTCGAAGAGATCTTACGAAGGTAACGTGAGGGACTTCCCCTTGAGCTACCGAGCACATTATTATCAGTGATCAGTCAATCATTACTTAAAATCCATTAATTATATATACTCTTTATGTACAAGCATTTCAAGTCAATGTAAAGTATTATCATATAATAATAATAATAAACAAAATATTCAAGAGTTTACGAGTCCGTTTCACAGCAAAGTGCTTTTTCTTACGATTCGTCTAAAATCATAATTAATACAATTGAAAACCATCAAATATATTTTCATGTACAAACATTTAAAGTAAAATGTACAAGTTCTATGGTAAATATCCAGGAGTTTACGAGTCCAGCTTTTCTTTCTTTTGAATTGATCCGGATTCCTGCTTTCTTGTACTTCTTTTCGCATCATCCGAATGATGATCCCAGGGCACACCACGTGGAGGTAGAAGTACTTCGTGCCCCAAAAGGCCTCCGGTTTCTCAACTCTGTTTGACACTTCCACTACTTGCGTCGTAAGAGAAGCTGCTCGGGAACGGTCCGGCGTACCTGACCGACCTGTGACCAGTTACTAGCCCTGCACTGCCTCACGCTACGGACAGAACAAGCCCGACCCTGGCGGACCACAAACTCCCACCAATGAGAATCATCATGTGCACACAACGCAGCTTGGGAACACTGTACACAGACTTTAGCTCATTGGGATCGGCCAGGTTGCTTTAGAGTAGGGACCCATCGATGAACTATAAGAAAAGAATTAGAGAATACATAATTAACAGCATAACATTGAGCAAATGCATGAACATGCACATGCATGTAAAATTCCAATTGCAATGCAAATGTCTTCCAAACCAACCTGATGTGGCAGCCTACAATAGCTTCCTGACCGACTACGTAGTGGCACTGGACCCACGCTCCTCCAGGTACGGGTCGTATAGCAAGAATCCGCAAGTGCCAATTTAACACACAAGCAGGATTAATAGTGAGATACATCTCCAGGCACTAACCCATGATGGAGAGACCACCCCACTATACGAACACCGATGACCCTTTGTCGCATGGTACCATGGTCGTGCTCCTACCACGGTTTTCGCATCGATCCACACCAAAGTAGACCTCCAGAGTTGATAGCCCGGAGGCCAAAGACTGGAAATTTTCTCGACTATTTATTAAAAATTGTCGGCGGGAAACATGGTGAACTTGGCGGAAAATCGTGGAAGCTAAATTATGTTTTCTTCTTTTCGATGTCATGTTCGGGAACAATAGACAACATGTACTACATGACCCAGCCTATTCAACAAGTTGTTATTGTTATTGAGTTCAAACATGAAACATGCATGGCTATTCAGCGAAGCAAATCAATTATTGTCGAGTGATCTCCATGCACGAATAGAAGTGCTTAATCAACATGCAAATTATTTTCTTAATGAACCTCTAATTGTTTCAGCAGTAATTTTCTATTTTAAACATATGCACAAGCTCTTGCAAGCGCATGATTAGATTGTAATATTCATTCAATGGGACTACCATATTTTTATCCGAGAGCCCCTAGTTATACTCAGTTAGGGAGATATATAGTGTAGGCTCATCAGTTTCTCTACATCTTGCAGATTATTTGCCTCACTTATTGGTTATACACATCTATGTGAAATATACTTTTTAAAGCAACAACACTATTTTGCTGTTAAGCTGCATTGATAATTAACTTGTCATGCAAAAAGAGTGAACCAATTATTAATTATATGCATCTTATTTCTGCTTTCCCCATTTATGTATAGAAATGTTTCCATGGCAACGGTTGTCTTTTAACATTATATGCAAAAACTATGTTGACAGGCCAAAGTAATTAGGTTTTAGGAGCAAATTGGTAGTTAAGTAGAACTGTTAATTCAAAATTTACACATAAGTACATCTGTAGCCTGCTTTTATAATTTCTTGGAGAAAGGTTTCCATGGCAACCAAATTGATAAGTTAAGACTACAAAATGAATGCTATAAAAGTTCCTTTTCTGATTAAACACTCTTTTGCATGTCTTGTTTGTCAAACAGAAATTATTTTGGGGATAATTTTCTTCCCATTTTTATAAATACACAGATTTAACAATAAGCAATAGACATTATATTATAAGAATTTGCTGTAATATTTTAAACCACTTATATAAATGAAATGCAATGCAATGTGTTCTGATAAAAACGCAAGTGTAGAAAAGAATGGCTTGTTTCAACTCGTTAGGAAGACCCCTTTGATACTGGGGAACCACTACTGGAACTGCCACCTCCACTGGCTATATGGCGAGGCTGAGTAGATGAAGGTCCTTCACCAACCAATCCACCACTACCTCCAACCTAAATATAAATAAGTGAACTGAAGAGAGAGTGGATGGATAGCCTGAAGGAGGAGTGGAGGGGTGGAGGAAAGGGGGAGTGAAGGGGTGGAGTGAAGGGGGAGTGAAGGGGTGGAGCGAAGGGGGAGTGGAGGGGTGGAGCAAAGGAGTGGAGGGGAGGAATGAAGGAGTGGAGGGGAGGAATGAAGGAGGAGTGGAGGGGAGGAATGAAGGAGTGGAGGGGAGGAGTGGAGGGGAGGAATGAAGGAGGAGTGGAGGGGAGGAATAAAGGAGGAGTGGAGGTGAGGAGTAAAGGAGGAGTGGAGGGTACTTGACCTACTTGTGTGTCTTCAAGCAAGCTACAAGATGAGATAAAGATCATTAATGCGATCATACAAGTGGTTAAATAAGCTATCTCCTCCGTACCTGTGTATGGTAAATGGAAGGGTGTATTCCCCACCACTCTGAACATCAATATCATATATGAGAAGTTTTCCCTCTGCCGTAGCAATCAAAAGGCGAAGTTTGTGGTCTTCAAACCTGTAAATGATCACATGGAGTAACCCAGTCCAACTAGTCCAGTGTGAGGTGTTTGACAGGAAGAGTCAAGTCTTACCTCTTTAGTGCACAAACATTTCTTATTGGTGGGTTCATCCTGATCTGTGCAAAGCCTCTGCTCTGAGTAAATGCATCTGTCATCTATTATACACACAAACAGTCACATTGAAGTTACACAGCAGCGTGACGGGGTAGTGGACAGCATGGTAGGGCAGTGGACAGTGTGACGGGGTAGTGGACAGTGTGACGGGGTAGTGGACAGCATGGTAGGGTAGTGGACAGCATGGTAGGGTAGTGGACAGCATGGTAGGGTAGTGGACAGCATGGTAGGGTAGTGGACAGCATGGTAGGGTAGTGGACAGCATGGTAGGGTAGTGGACAGCATGGTAGGGTAGTGGACAGCATGGTAGGGTAGTGGACAGCATGGTAGGGTAGTGGACAGCATGGTAGGGTAGTGGACAGTGTGGCGGGGTAGTGGACAGTGTGCATGTGAGGTGGGCAGCAGTGGAGGTGGAGGAGTGACACACCTGCGATGGTAAGTAGTTTGTTGATGACATCAGGGCCTTTCCAAAGTACCCCATCCATCCTGTTGGCTCATCAGATGGTCTACAGGTAAGGCAAAACTACATGATGAAGAGGAAATTAAAAAAGAAAACAATCTTGCAGTACTTTTCTGAGGCCTGTTCCGTCAAACTGAAGACGTGAACAGTTCCAGTATTGCTTGAAGTTACCAAAAACTGTTCAACTTGGTCAAAGGCAAGTGAAAATATCTCAACACCTTTCATTCCTCTGCGAAACTCAAACAGTTTGTCTCCTTCAGGAATATTAAACACACGAATGACAGTTCCCTATATGAGTTAGACATGTGATTGCCATATGACAGTCATGTGATAATCACATGATTATACGTAATGCAGTCAGTACCTTTTCAGAAGCAGTTGCCAGTTTCTTCCCTGAAAGACTAAAGGAGACTGCAGCCAGTGGAGAGTTATGAGCAGGGATAGCTGTAACTGAAACCTGTTCAATGAGTATGAAACACCTTTACATATAGAGGCTCTTCACAATGCATACTTTGAAACTCACCAGTTGAACCACATCAAATACTTGAACTTCTCCAGTCTAAGAAAATTAGACAATGTAGTGCAAGTCACATGACAATCACATGTAACTCACCTGACTGCTGCCTGGATAGGCTATAAAGCAAGTGTCCTGGTCACACGACATGGCACAGAGTCCTGTCAGGTGAAGAACATAGTAGCACTTTCATACCTAATCACATAAAGGGGTTTTCTCTTTGCCTACCTGCTTTGTTGAGAGGCATGTCTCTTATAGTATGTGCAATCTTCATGTCCTTGATGTTGTGAATGTACAGCTGGTTCTTTAAGACAACAATTAGACGCTGCAAGTAGTAAGGGAAGGAACAGTAGATGTAGTAGTTCTCTAAGTTTTCACTGTGAGCCGACTTGTCTGTTCAATTTGACTGCCAATATGGAGTCACTGTAAGTGTAGTTGCATATCTCTGTCCCCTTCTTAAAGTGGTACACAAACAGCTTTCGCCTATTGCTCTTCGTTACAAAAGCGACCAAGCTACTTATAAAAAGTCTTTCAACAATAATTACTTCACTTTCAACTGAAAAAAGAGCTAAGCAATAGAGAAATGTAAAGATAGAGTGAAATTCCAAACATTTGTACAGTGATACAAGATCCAAGGGCCAGCTCTGAGTGTCCTACTTTTGTCTAAATGATTCTTTTCCACAGATGGTTTATCGTTGTCATCCAGAGACATTAACTTGTAGCCACTCCTCAAGCCAAGGGACACGCCTCTTTAAACAAACACATATCCTGTCTATTAACAAATCAGGACAGTAAAGCAGTGTGTACTGGACTCACGTGCAGTCTTGATTGAAGTTAGCGTAGAGTAGGTTGGAAGATCTCGGCTCGGTCTCGTCTTGATCAACTAAATTCATGTTTTTACAATTGAGTATTTTCCTGACTGAACTGATTGGGAGGCACTCGAGAATTAGGAAATACTCCCTTGTTACTACATTTAGCACAAAGTGCTGACTAACCCAACTTAAATATAGGACATGATGCAATATCTATATTTAGTAGCAAATTAGGTAATGCAAGTTAGTTTATAAGAACTGCTACGTGCTCTCCGAATCAGCTGAGCCATCCACTCAACTCCCGCACCGTCCCGGCCCCGCAGTCAGCGAGTGCTGCTATGGATCGTCGGGTACTTCGCTCCAAACCAATGTTCCATCCGGCTCCCTATAGAAAAGACCTCCAACTCATTTGCTTACTTCGCTTCCTTCGATCAGCAGTTTTTGGTCTCTAAGATCATTGGTTGTTGATTTGCTCCTGGGAACTCGTGCCGCAAGCGACCACGCCATCTCAGCTCTGCTGTGCTAGTGGTGGTGCGAGACCTCCCGGGAGCGCCTTCTCCATCGACCTGGACCCCTCGCGCTACCGGACGGTACCCAAGTACCACACGCGAGGAGGCGATCCACTTTGGTGGAGTAGGTAGCACAACAACTCTTCGTCCAGTCTAACTGCGAAGTAAGCTCGTGTGTTGTGAGGTCTGCTCTATTTGGAGCGGGTAGGTTCATTGGAACTTGAACAACCTGCCTCTATAAACAGAGGCATTAACCATCAGGCACAGATCCCCAGGGTCGAAACGTTTGACCAAGAAATGAAACCAAACTGCGTTTTTAAACGCTCAAAAAGTCGAAGGATGTACCATTCCAAAGATTTGAACAACCCTGGTTTAGTACTTACAAAGGAGTGCAGCCATAGCAGGGGCGTACTATGTATATTATCCAAATGCGGTGAATACTTCATGCAGAGATAACAAACATACATACGACTTCTGTTTCTGCGAGACATGTTTCAGTTGTAGAATATAATGATAGTGCAATGGTCTATTAAAGTGTGACGAATATGGACTGCAAGTTGAGAGTTTATTCTATGACTTTGAGAATCTTGCCAATAGCTATAGTTCTTCCTGTGAGATATTAAGAGAACATGAATAGAAGTGAATGCGGCATACAAGAGCAACTACCTTCGTCTCTGAGAGTAAATCTGGCCATTTGGGGAAAGTCATTGAAAGATTCCATGCATATCATCCCAGAAGTATCAAATTTAGCTATAACAGTTTGATCTTGCTTGACAAACCTGCAGAAATCAAAACAACTCCTCCTCCTAGCACACATGCACACTGCTACAGTGACCCACCTCGGTTTGCTCTGCACTCTCCTACCACTCTTCTTGTCTATGATTGCTAGTAAGGCCTGCAGAGCATGTCAAGTGGAATAGTTACATGTGGGCGTGGCAAGTGTGGGCGTGGTCTGTGAATGCAATACCTTTATCTCCACCTCTTCAACTAGAGTGTGAAGATGCATCACAGCATTATAGCCAGCACAAATGATAGATTTACTTTCTAAAATTACAATCTAATGATATCAGATGCACACATATATGAATCAGATTATGACATTATTTTCCATGACAACCACAATTACCTGAGCGTCAAAGGTACGCCCTACATGACAGTAACTGTCAGGCTCACAGAGAACAAATCCAGAAGCTATCTCGTCTTCCTCTATTCCTTTTAATTTCACTTTTAGATTATCTCCACAGAATCCTTTTGTAATTTCTTGTTCGTTTCGCTGAACCATCAGTACTTCCACTGCCACCTAGGAGGTCAAAGGTCACCGAGATGTCAAAGGGTACACGCTGACCTACAATGACCTTCCCAATGGAACATACCTTATTTGGCATCATCAACAGTTGCTGTCCCTTGTACATTGTCCCTGCCTCTAGCTTGCCAATAACAAAGGTTCCCATGTCCTACAGAGCAGCAGTGGCAGCAGTGGAGCAACAATATATACGAGTCACATGGCGGCACTATACCTTGAACCTGTCCAGTATGGGAAGCCGTACAGGGCCAGTGTCCTCCCTTGAGAGGGAACTGAGACTGTTTAGGTAGTCCAGGAAGGACAGACCTGTGTAGAAGGGACTAGCGTTCTGATCTGTGTCCTTTAAATTAGTGCCAAGATAGCCAGAGACGGGAATAAAGTGAACATCTAACAGATTACAAGAAAATAAAGCATAATGCCTTTGATAGAGGATACAGTTTAGTTAGATAGTAGATATATACGTGGATGATATAATACTTTTGATAGTGGATATATACGTATATGGTATAATACTTTGGATAGTGGATATATATGTTTACTCAATAGTCTTACCTTTAACAGGGTTAAAACCAACTTTCTTGAGGAAAGGAGTTAATTTCGTTTTACACTCTTCAAATCTGCAAATGTCAGATATACAGTGATAAACAGACATTTGCTGGAAAAGGTTATCTGGGACATGCCTCTCCTGTGACCAATTCACAGTCTGATCATCCATTTTGTTTATCAGCACAACTAGGTGCTTGGCGCCGGCTGTCTTTACCAATACTGTATGTTCCCTATAAACCAGAGATACGTACACCTTGTGAGGTACAGCCATCACCACCTCACTCTAGGGGGTGCTCCGTTACCTTGTCTGACCTCCCTTTTCAAAGCCAGTTTCAAACTCTCCTTTTCTTGCCGAGATCACTAGGATACCAATGTCGGCTTGCGCAGCACCACCAATCATGTTTGGCACAAAGCCGGCATGACCAGGAGCATCTAGGATATGAAAGCGCTTCTTCTCTGTTTCAAAATATGCCCTCCCGACTTCCACAGTCTTTCCCTGCACAGAGAGAGTCACACCCCCTCACACGTAGCTCTCTCATTGCTCCTACCCCCTACCTTGTCCCTCTCCTCCGGGTTCAGGTCCAGCGCCCACGAGAGGTACCAGGTCTCCCTGTTCTTGGCCTTGGCTTCTCTCTCAAACTTCTCCAAGGTTCTCTTGTCCACCTGGCCTGTCAAGTACCTGCAGCAGCCAACAGAGCACAGCTATCAACACAAAGACCCCTGTCCAAAGAATTGCAAAACCAATTATAATACGGCCACTCACATTAGCTGACCCCCTATTGTCGACTTCCCAGCATCCACGTGACCAATAAATATAATATTCAAGTTTTCCTTATTGTCCTTCTCAGGTAGTGATTGAGACGCCTTGCTCTTGGCCTCGGCAGACTGTGAACGCTGGTCAGACAAAGCTGCCTGTTTTGGCTTTACCTTGCTCTTGTCCCTCGGTGGTTCTTGTGGAGCTGAGGTCACAGGCTCTGGGGAACCTTCTAGTTTGCCTGCCACTACTGAGGCGGTCACCTCATGAGAGTCGTGGGTAATGTTGTTTGAATGTTTCAGTTCACTTGCAGTCTCTCCACTGCTGATACTGTTGACTGCTGTTAGGACAGCGGCACAAGAAGGTGAAGAGGATTTTACTTCTGGCTCTTCAGATGCAATGTCCTCCCATGACTCCACTGGCTCATCAGCTGTCACCTGCAGCTCTTGGCCTACTGTAGCTACTTGTGAGGTCTCTGGTTGACTGCTGCCACCTCGGGAGGTGTAGCTAGCCTGCGTGCTGGGGGGCTGGGCAGTGTAGTGTGGTGGTGGTCGGTTGTACTGGTAGAACTGCATTCCCTGACCCTGCTGAGGGTACCGTTGTGTGTATGGAACCTGGCTGTATGAGCCGTACCCTGGGGGGGGGGGGGGGGGGGAGCAGGGGTGACACGTGTGGAGTGGACGGCATAATGAGAACCGTACCTTGAGGTGGTCCAACCGCATAGCCAGGATATCCTTGGGTACCAGGACCTTGACCTATAATATATATGTATCATAATTGTGTAGTTTTCAATACCTGTAATATCTCGAACAAGTACAACACGTAAATGGCATACGACAGAGACAAACGGAAACTTCACTGAACAGTAGAGCAGTTAGAGACAAGCCAAAGTGACCATGACCTTACCGTAGTGCATCCCTGGAACAAACGGTTGCGCCTCCACGCTGGGTACAAATGTTGGAGCATTGACATTTAGTTTTCTAAGCTGGGCAGCTAGCCTCGGGTCGTTTTGATCCATTTCGTGATAGAGACGCAATATTTCTCTATCGCATGTGGTTATATTTTCATGTGAGTGTCACGTGTTCCTTCACTTGACAATTGAGCAACGCCTATCTTCGCAAACCAAAGAACCACGCGTTTTATGGTTCTTTGAAATATTCTGTTAATCATATTATTTTAGCTGTTATGGTGTTAGCTGTCACTTAATGGCATCATTAACTGGTATAGAAGATTCTGACCTTTCTCTGGCAGAGAAGGGATACGTTGAACTGATTGAAAATAAGGACGACGTGGAGGGGCAATTATCGAAAGGTAAAGTAGAGGCAGAGCACAGGCTATGGACAGCCTTTCAACATTCTGCCACTACCATCAGCTCATTTTATCTGAGTGAGTTACTCTGATAACTTAGTCGTCTTTCGGTTTAAATACCTGACACCATTGTCAGTTCCTGGGGGCCATTTTATATTTCAGAAAGTGTTTGGCCAATTGATATTTTTTCCATTTAAAGTAAGTGTACAAACATTCCTCTTCCTCGCCTAGATCAGACCAGAGACCCGTCCATGCATGCCCATGGCAACTTCCTTGACACTGCTGCCTCCATAACACAGCTCTATTCTGAATCAGGAGAGGTCTGTTCCAGAGGGATAGATCTCGGTATTGATTATGGTTACCAGAAGAGAACTAGGGAGATCCTAAATTGGCTGAAAAAGAAGAAAAAAGCAGTAAAGCGAGACGAACTGTTAGCTTTTTTGAGTGGCCTCTCACAACCTGTGGATCTCCCCTGTCTGCCAACACAAGAGTCTTTTAATCCTCCGAGATTCTTCAACCAGGTTTCTGAATTTAGCTGTCCATCCACTGATGCAGAAGTTAAAGAATT
The DNA here is from genome assembly GCA_947172415.1 of Chondrosia reniformis. NCBI lineage: Eukaryota > Metazoa > Porifera > Demospongiae > Chondrillida > Chondrillidae > Chondrosia > Chondrosia reniformis. The sequence goes on from OX359192.1 coordinate 8,816,911, forward strand.
TTCAGACAATATGTTTACACCAAGGACGCATCAGATGCAAAGTCCTCAAAAGAGAACAACGTTGAGACTCAAGGATCCTGCCCAGGTGTTTCAGCAGCTGTGTTCTGACCACTCTAGGAAGCGAGCCAGTCTCAGCCCCTGTCAGATGAATGTGGATCTACCAACTTCCAAGAGGAGTAGACACTATGACTCATCTGCAGAAGACATTTTCTAAATTTACTCCTACAAACTTGTGTAAATTTGGTAGTAATGTGTTAAGATTATATTCTTTGGGAAATAATGTACAAAATATATTCATGGTGTGTATGCAATTGTAGTAATAGCCGTACACTCTTGCTGGTCTAAAGTGCTGGCTTTATATTGTATCGAATGCAGTAGACATGAATCTCCCAATGCACATCTTATATATAACTTGACCTTTACAATTCACTGCAAGGTACGTATTACAATCAACAAAAGTTACAAAACAATAAAAAATGCAGTTTTGAACAAGATTTGTTCTACCTGACTAGACCATTAGCTCAACTGTGCTATATCTCTACGTCTGTCATTCTACCAGGCTGACTCAGCAGTTCCTGTCTCAGCTTAATAGCAGCCAATATCTTTTTACGCGGACCCAATGCGATGCCTGCACTATGCAAATCTGTGTCGCTGCACATCATCAATGATTGTATGTCCATTTTCTCCTTGAGCAGGTCCTCAGTGATGTCCCCCAGATCAAATGCAGTTAAAAAGGTGACTAGGGGAGAGTCATTCTCTGTGAGGACGGGCTGTCTTGCTCCACTTCCTTCATGCAGGTTCTCGGGGACATCGCTGCCAGACAGGTGAGGTACTCCAGTGGAACCAGACTCTGACGAGTGCCCACTGATGTACCGAGCTGTGGGGTCCTCCACGTCTGTCCCTCTGTGACCTTTCTTCTCTGGGATGGACTTGAGGGCACTGATCATAGCACTACTGTGGGGAAACACCTTTAGACTCTTCACCTTTTCCTCATCTCCTGGCATATGCTCTTCATCGTCAGACAATGAACCGGCAGAAAGCTCATCAGTTTTCTGTGTCATCCTACTGAGGGTGTGCATGCGTTGGGCAAGATGGTGTAGATCAGACTCTGTAGCATGTCGACCTCTGGCAGGGAGTGTCTTGGACCCGCCCCTCTCAGTGGCAGGAGGATCTAGGCTGGTGAGAGAGCCTTCTTGAGGAGTGTACCCACCCACTGACAAGTGTCGTCTCTTTCCACCTTCCTCCATTTTCTTGACATTCTTTTTCAGGTTTTCCATGGCCTTGGATTGCAGCTTCTGAACATGCGAGGGGTTAACTGTCTCCCAACGAGCAATGGTCGCATCGAGCAGTCTGTAACATTCCATCCTCTTCAGCTCTGCCGCCAACTTGAGCGGAGTAATCATCTTCAGGTTTAGGGCGAGAATATTGGCGCCAAAATTGATCAGCAGCTCTAGTACCGAAATATGGTTGTAGGTCACAGCAATATGCGTGGGGCTGTTGCCATCGCTCGCCATTTTGTCTTTCGAATCAGAGCTAGAATGGAGGCAAAGAAGACTGAATTACATACGCGTGTCTCTAGTGTATACGATTCGATTACCGGTACATGTTTAGAAACTTACTGCTTATTGAGTATTACGTAAACAGCATCCTTGTTCCCGCTCCAGGCCGCCCAGTGAATGGCGCACCAGCCATCCTCATCATATTTCTGGAGATCCTTTTTACTAGCTTTCTTAATAACAGAAATGTTTCCACCCTTGGCTGCTTGTATAATTGGCCAGTCAGACATTCTACTGCAAACCGCCTTCTTGTGTCATTTCGTTAAAATAGGGGGCGATGTTTAATGAAATTCATACACATTGCCAAATATAGCACAATTTACTGTTAGGGGCATTTCAGTTATGTATTTTAATTGCTTTCTCCAGGTACGAGTATCTTGATCTTCTTTGATTTTTATTGGCATGCTCCAATCCCAAATATGGTATTCCCATGTGAGGGAAAAATACACCTGTTGCAAGGAATGTAAACAGTAATTGGAGATGCTGCACTACTTTAGCACTTGGTCCAACCTTTTTCCTTGTTTATTGTGAAGTTCTGTAAAAAAAGTTGTTCATCTTCATCCAAATACTTTGCTTGAGTTACTTGGTGCACCAACGCATACTTCCACTGGAAAGACATGAAGGAGACAGTGAAGGAGACAGTGAAGGAGACAGTGAATGGGACAGTGAATGGGACAGTGAATGGGACAGTGAAGGAGACAGTGAATGGGACAGTGAATGGGACAGTGAAGAAGACAGTGAAGGAGACAGTGAATGGGACAGTGAAGGAGACAGTGAATGGGACAGTGAATGGGACAGTGAATGGGACAGTGAAGGAGACAGTGAAGGAGACAGTGAATGGGACAGTGAATGGGACAGTGAATGGGACAGTGAAGGAGACAGTGAATGGGACAGTGAATGGGACAGTGAATGGGACAGTGAAGGAGACAGTGAAGGAGACAGTGAATGGGACAGTGAAGGAGACAGTGAATGGGACAGTGAATGGGACAGTGAATGGGACAGTGAAGGAGACAGTGAAGGAGACAGTGAATGGGACAGTGAATGGGACAGTGAATGGGACAGTGAATGGGACAGTGAATGGGACAGTGAAGGAGACAGTGAAGAAGATCTATAAACTGAGTACCTTCACCATCTCCTGATCTGACAACTCCAGGAGGATCTGAATCTTCTTGATAATACTGGAAAGACTTTCCCCCTAAGATAATTATGGATAAATTGATTAGTTTATGGGATGGCTGTGCAAGAACATACATCTTTAAACTTGAGTAGGAAAGGTATTCCAAAAGTGTTGTGCGGTTCTTTGCTGTAGTGAGCCACTGGAATGATCCCCTCGTCCTCCTCTAAATGGAACTGATCTGAAGGGATCTCCTGGAAGGGATCACAGAGCAGATGACACAGACACGCTAACCACGTAATCCTGAAACCTACTTCCAATCTGAACGTTCTGTTACTTGCCAAGTCGGCAATTGGCTTGGCTGCTTGATAAACATCAAATATTCGATGAGAAATGACTTCAAGAAGTCTTAAGAAGTAATAATGTAGTTCTTATGAGGTACACTTGTGTAGGAGATGTGACATGCATGCGATGATTACCTTAATTTTGTAGATTTTATCTCCAACTGGACACTCTACATAGTCACAGAGAAGTAACTCAGGCATGACCTCAGCACTTTGACCTCAGCACTCACCCGCAGTTCCTTGCTGGCCTCTTCCAACACCTCCGCCACCAGTCCCTGCTTGCTAACATATAGAGTCATGTCTCTCTAAAGGACAGACAACGAGGAGTAGCATGTATACATAGGACACTCAATCTGAAATGGAAAGCAGAATACTAGACACATCAGGAATTTACCAATTGTAAGGCAATTAGGGTTTACCTACATTTTGAACTACGTAAGTACAGCAATACTAATGTAATACATTTGCTGTATGTGGGTGTAATACAAACACAATTGGCATTCAACTTAAAGGCCACTTTATACAGTAAGAATAGGAAGAAGGAAATGGCTGAAGAAAAGCCTCTGTTACAGCCAGAAGCTACTACAGAAGTGAGTGATGGTGTGACAGACAAGGCTCCTGATGCCAATCCTCCTCTTGTAGTTGCTGCCATTGGAGTCACTGGTCATGGAAAGAGTACTTTTTTAAATTTTGTTTCACAAGAAAAGGTTTTTAAAACTTCTAAAGGCCTTCAAAGAATGAAATCTTGTACAAAAGAAATAAGTTTACATTCAGTTCAGTTTGAGGACAAAAGAATTGATCTGATAGACACCCCAGGAGTGTTTGACACGGAAAATCTTAGAAAGTTTTCCACAGAAGAAAAACACTATTGTGTGGCCAAGACCAGGGAAGGCATCCTTCTAATACACAACCTACTAGCAGCTTGTAAGGAGGGACACATCGATACAGTTCTCCTAGTGTATAATCCTCTGAGCAGGTGGTCCCTTGAGATGATGGAATTAACTAAAATGTTGGACCAAATGAGGTTCCCCTGGGATAAGACTATACTTGTGGTAAATCATGCTGCGGAGGTGTTTGATATCTGCACAGAAGAGGAGAGGTACAAAGAGTGGAACAGCCATCTTGGAGGCGGTGACTGCCCAGAAGACTTGAGGGAGGTCTGCCAGCGAGTGTCAGACCGAGTCGTACTAGTGGAAAGCAAGTCCAATGATTCATTTCACCTAACAGCTGTACAAGAGATGCTAATGAAGCATGCGACAGAGATACAGGAACTCTCTTGGCCTATTGACAAGGAAGCTGTAGATCAAATGTTGAAGGAGTTTGTTGCTAATATTCCAGAGGAGATCCGCAATATGCCTCGTGATGAGTACATCAAGATAATCTCAATAGTCTGCAAGGACGACTACAATGCTCTCCAGGAGCAAGGGGGAAGAGTTATATCAGTTAGAGGAGAGTTGATTGTGAAGCTGAGGCAGATAGCTAGTTCACTAGACACAGTCAATAAGAAGGTGTTTGTGGCAAAGGTGACTGGCTCCAGCGTAAGTCTCGTAGGCGGTGTCATCTCTTTGGTTGGAATTGCTCTGGCACCTGTCTCCTTTGGGGCAACACTTGGGCTGACTGTGGTAGGGGGTGTGGTCATGTTGGGCGGGGCAGTGACAAACATAGTGCCACAAATAGTTCAGTGGGTGGATAAGAACAAAACGGTTAGGGATATCAAGGAAGACAAGCTCTTAGAAAAGGACAGAGTTCAAATAAAGAAATTCTTTACACTATACGAGCGAATACGTGTGGTAATAGACCACACAGCTCCAGAAGGAACTGCACCAGACTTTGCCTTTGCAGCCATAGCAACTTATGGCGCTGGTGACATTATCTCAACAACTAGGGCTGTGGGTGGAGCTGTCACCATAGCAACCAGTATAGCAACAGCAGACATGTTGCTGCAAGTTCGTAATGGTGTGCAGGTTGGAGTTGCAGTGGCAGATGTGGCAGCCATAGCCCTCCTTCCAGTAGCCGCAGTGTTCAGTCTCATTGCCATGGGACTGGACATCACCAGCATAGTGGTCAACTCTGTGAGCTTCTCTCGCCGGGACGGAAGGTCAAAGGTCGGAGATGCTATCAGAGACGCAGTAAAGACACTTGAGCAGGAACAGGAAGCAATTGCTAACATTTGTAAAATAGATTTGGGAAACTGCAAGGTCTCGCAAACAGAAGACAGCGGAGCTACAAGCCTTGAGTACGTGGCCAGAACTGAGGGTCCATTAGACATAGCTCTGAACCACATCCAGCCTTCTCCTCTAGGCCCAGCAGCTGAACCAGACGAGCCACGTACTTGTGATAATAAAGAAAAGTGGTCGGGAAAGTGTGGATGGAAGGAGCTATCAAATGAGAAGAATAATTGACACAATTCCACCATTTTGTTACATTCAGTGTGTGTGTAACTAGTTATTGGCACACAATAACATGTTTATTCATTTAATTACGCATTTCAGTACACATGTGTGTAAACTAACTTCCTCCTTTAATTTAGAATTTAAGAAATAGCATCGAAAACACTTTTTGCTTTCAAATTGTTCCACAGGTATTGTCAGCTGCAGATAACCAATATAGCATACCCTAATCACATGTGTTAGCCCTACCTCAGTAGGTCCCACATACCACTTGATAGTAGAGTATGGTTGGCAGCTCCAGTCGGTGGCGGAGCAGCACAAAGTCGCGCAGGTAGCCGTCAGAGTTCCACCTTATGGCAATCTCTGGAGCATTCCTCCTAGCACAGACAAATACACTTGCGTACGTACATGTACATACATAGGTAGCAGTGGAAAAAGGATAAAGAAGGAAAGTTGGTCTTCAACACTGTACCCTCATCCAAAGTCTATAGGCGTTTCTAAGTAACAAGTCCATAGGAAATCAGTCTATTCTAATTGAATTAAGTTTTAGTCTCATATTGGTATCCATAGGAACCAGTTATTTTAGACTTTACCTCTAAGAATAGGGGGTGTGGCTACTGAGGAATAGGGGTGTGGCTACTGAGGAATAGGGGGTGTGGCTACTGAAGAATAGGGGGTGTGGCTACTGAAGAATAGGGGGGTGTGGCTACTGAAGAATAGGGGTGTGGCTACTGAAGGATCAAGATAGAAAGAAAGAAGTACAACTTACAGGTGACTGGGTTTGAAGAACTGGATGAACTTCATGTCCTCCTTAATGTAGTCGGCCACAGCAACTGCCACTTGTGTGTAAGTCATCTTTTGGTTGAGTATTAGAGTAAATCCAGGATCACTTGAGTCTGACCGATTGTAAAAGGTCACTTCAACTCTGTTCACAAGATCCCTGAAGTAATCCTCAACAGTGGGGAGCTCAAAGTTTAAAGTTGACACATCTCTACAAGAAGAGAACACAGATACATATATACATGGGAACCCCCAGGGGGGCGGGGCGGGTAAGTAAGTATCCCAGGGGGGTGGGGTAGGGATCGCAATGGGCTTACCTTTGAAAACAAATGATGTCTCCATCCCCTAGTTCCTCTAGCTGTCTTAGATACAAGTTGTGATTGATAAGCTCTATATATGTTGGCTTTACTTCCTGTAGTGTGGAGGAGGGAGGGTGTGGAGGAGGGAGGGTTGGAGGAGGGAGGGTGTGGAGGAGGGAGGGTGTGGAGGAGGGAGGGTTGGAGGAGGGAGGGTGTGGAGGAGGGAGGGTGTGGTGGAGGGAGGGTTGGAGGAGGGAGGGTGAGGAGGAGGGAGGGTGTGGAGGAGGGAGGGTGTGGAGGAGGGAGGGTGTGGTGGAGGGAGTAGCTCATAATTCACTCACTTCATATAAGATGAGTGGAGTGTTCAATGGTAGACCAACTGATTCACACAGCATTGGAAACAGTTCACTAAATTTTCTGTCAGCACATTCAAAACTGTGTCCAGCATACACAATCAGTTTAGCCTTTGGATTGTAGTACTTGTAAAACAACAGCACATCACCTACCATTAAAGGGCCAGGAGAGAAGAGGGGAGGGAGGGGTCAGGAGAGGAGGGGTCAGGAGAGGGGAGAGGGAGGGGAGGGAGGGGTGAGGAGAGGGTAAGGGGAGGGATCAGGAGAGGGAGGGGTCAGGAGAGGGTAAGGGGAGGGGAGGGAGAGGGAGGGGTCAGGAGAGGGGAGAGGGAGGGGAGGGAGGGGTGAGGAGAGGGTAAGGGGAGGGATCAGGAGAGGGAGGGGTCAGGAGAGGGTAAGGGGAGGGGAGGGAGAGGGAGGGGTCAGGAGAGGGGAGGGCACTCACTTTGAGGATTGTAGTCTGGAAGAGCCTTTAAAGGACCATCTACAAATGACACAAAAATGGAGGACACATTTAGACACTACAAGTCTTTACACACCTAGAGGTAGCAGCTCTAAGAAGATCTTCCAAACTGAATTCTTTTCAGCTAGTTCAAACACCTATATTCACAAGTGGTTAGAGGTAGATGGAAGGTGGATGGGAGATGGATGGGAGGTGATGGGGGATGATGGAAGGTGATGGAAGGTGATGGAAGGTGATGGGAGGTGATGGAAGGTGATGGGAGGTGATGGAAGGTGATGGGAGGTGGATGGCCAAACTAACTGTCTTTGTGGCATTCTTCTTGTAGCAGACATATCCTGGTCTGAAGGTACTGTTTGTTCTCATTTCAAAGGGCCACACTCGCAGCAGCTCTGGCGGGTAGCCCTAACAACGGCCAACACAACTCTATCAATTAGCTACTTAGAATGACCTCAGTACACTCACCATGGACAGAGCGAGGGCCAAATGAAACTCTTCCAGGGGAGTGGACTTGAGGACTTTGAAGATGAGAGGTTGACAGTCTTGTGAAATGAGGTCGGGACCACTGTGGTGCTGAAACTCGTCTTCTCTGTACACTTCAACAGTCAGGTACAGTAGAGCTTCACTCCTCTCCTTCCTCCTCAGTGCCTCCAGTCTCCTGCAGGGAACAATTTCACACTGCTCAACAGATACCATACAGCACAGAGACAAACTAACCTCTCCTCCAAAATTCTTTCTTTAAGATGCTCTGGGATGTCATCAGAAGGACAGTCCTGCAGGATATCTCCTGTGGAAAGATGCATAGGGGCACTCGTGACTGCTTATGGTGTACCAAGTGAAGCAGCCCGCCAGGGAGCTGCAGTACATTACGTACCTAACATGTTATCTCTAATATACACCAACATGTAAGCACTGGTGCAACTTCTGATGATACCAGTTTCTTCATTTCCTCCAAAGTTGTAGTCAATTGCATCCTTTTTTGAACACTACACATTAAAAGGTCAGAGGTCAGCTGGAGAATAAAGAGCTTCTAACATCCACTTACTCTTGAAACTACATCGTCATCAAACTTGAACCACTGCAGACACAAACTTGATCAGTACATTGCCATGACAACAGTTTTACCTCTCACCTTGCCATCCCCTTTAGGGTTGACATACACAACGTAGTGCCCTCCATAGTTGTCTCCGCTATGCACCAAAACAGCATGGAGACGATAACAGGTGTTCACAGAAGTAGGGTCCTTTACAAAGTCCTTTAAATCCAACTCTTCAGGAAATTGGAAGGAGTCGTTGATCTTGACATTAAAATCAGTAGCTGGGTCATACAGGAACCTCATGAGGTGTAGATGGAGGACAGGTGGGAGCTTGGTGAAGATCACTCCTTTCTTTGCTGTCTGCAAACCGTATTCTGCAGCATCGTACTTATTGTCACCATCAAGTGTCTCTTCTGCGACATAGTCTTGGAAGGACTCATATACTACACAATTACATATAAGAGATAGATTTATTGTACAATCCTTCCAATTCTGAGATATTTACCATTTCTTTTGCCTTTAATATTCAACTGAATGTCAAAGAACGTCTCTTCTCTGCTGGACCTGTAGTCCACCTCGGTGCAGCGGATGTACGACTCTGTTCTTCCTTCAAACAGCTCTGGTATGGTACCCTAAGTGACATGCAGATAACTGCAGTGTACCCTTACGATCTGGCAAGTATGCAGTACTGAGAGACAAGCAAGCAGGACTCTCACTTCTACAAGTGTCCCTTTCATCTTGCTCTCAATGTTATCCAGCAGCACTCTACTGAGTTCCTGGACATCATGCTGCATGAATATGTCCACTGTATCCCAGCCAAAGGACTTGGTCAGTTTCTTTGTACCCACCGACTTGTCACTGAAGTGAGTAAAACAGTTTGAGACAGCTCAGGTGGAGATCTCACTGCGGCTGACCTGTGCTGCAGCTCATAGAATATCCTCTGCAAGGCCAGAGGAACGCTCCTAATGGGGTCATCATGCTCTGTCGGCATCTGGTAGACTGCTCTTCTCAGTTTGGTGGTGAAGTACAGCGTTTGCAGCAGTGAATTCATGTAGCAGGTGGCACCTTGATTCTTTAGACCCACGTAGCCAGTGTGCTTCTTGGAGTCCCAACTGCACACACACACATACATAGAGGACATATACACAGAGGACACATACATAGAGGACATATACATAGAGGACATATACATAGAGGACACATACATAGAGGACATATACATAGAGGACATATACACAGAGGACATATACACAGAGGACATATACATAGAGGACATATATTTCTCACGGTATCACTCACTTTATCCCGTGGGGAGCATCAGCTATCACATGAGCTTCTAAAATGAAAGAGTCGTTCTCATCCAGAAAACCTTTAGTTGGATCTACTAAATCCTGAGAGGGGGAGGGGAGATGGTAGAGGAGGTGGGGTGGGAGGAACACTGTCATCTCCTGCGTACCTCATAAGTGGTTAGGGTACTAAATCCCCAGTCATTTTCTTTACTGTTAAAAAGGTGAGTTATTTCTACAGAGGACAATCAATTGACCAGCATGTAATAAACTGCTCTGATCATGGTCTGTTATAGTTGATATGCGTGTAGACTTTGAGACCTTTGTTGATAGTTTTGCTGTCCTCCTCCCGGGACATGAGTTTGATGGAGGCCCTCGCCCAGCAGGACCAGCCACTACACACAAGGAATGGAATCAGGTCAACTGGAGGTTGGACTCCTTTCAGTTGTCTAACCCTGGCACGTCTGGTCCTTGTGGATTGCACTGTACAAACACGCCCAGGGCCTTCTGGCTGTCCTTCTCTTTCGTACCAACCTCTCTGCACTGGACCAGTAATCGCCTGTGGACCAATACCAGGTTACCATAGCAACACAATCACTTGATTGTACCACACAACCAATGAGCGTACCATGGAAGGTCTCTGATGTAGACTGGATCTGACAAGGAGTTCAACCCTGACTTACTGAAAAGCTTAGTTGTATCCTTAATCAAAAATTGAACAGTTCCTTCTGATTTAAAAGGGTCTTCCCCCTTATATACAACTTCTTCTGTTTCCATAGTAACAGGATCAACCGCAACCTGAAGTTCCTGTTCTAAGCCAGTGACCGGAGATAATTGTGGAGAACAAGGGGAATCTCCTATTTCAGCAGCTGAAAGCAAAGTAAAGATGTAAACATGTTTGTATGGCATTGCACATGCAAACATCAGAGATGAATGTAAAGGATCATGTTCCATTTCTAGACACAACATCAGTTTGATGTACCAATCCTGGCAACCTACCCCTAACCCCTAACCACTAGCTAGATGTACGTGTGTGAACTATGCACATGTAACTAACGGGTAGGAGAGCCTCTGGTATCCATCAGTTCCTCTTCTGCTAGGGGGAGAGGGCTAGCCCCGTTGTGGTTAAGGTTCTCCTCTGAACTCATTTCAGGACTAACAATATCGCCTCTTCGAGCTGGCAGGAACCAAGACGACACGAGTGCCCAGAAGCGCTTCACCTTTCCCTCTTTTGCTTTTGGCCAAAGATGGTCGCCCTCACCTATCAGTGTGTTTTCGGTGGCACTCTTGACCGGTTTTACCTTGTTCAGCCCAGAAGCTCTTTGGCCAATCTTCACTGTGTCCTGCCGTATGGATTGAGTGTTGAAAAACGCAGAAAACAAATCTCTAACAACTATTTCAATCCTCCATATTTCCCGCCACGGACACGTGTGTCCGTCCATCCAGTTCCGTATAATTATTATGCGCTTATCGTTAGCCGGAAATGTTCCTTTCCTCTTTGCAATATACTGCGTTTCTTTGTATTGTATCTTGCAATTGAGTACTAGTACTAGAGTGAGTGTCAGTTGTGGGAGTATGCATATGGTGGGTGGTGAATGAAAATAATTTTAAGGACAATATTTTACTCAAATTACTGAGTGTATGATCATCAGTGTTGAATTAATTTTTGTAGAGAATAATTTTTAGTTAGTATTGGTTTACTTTTTTACAATAAATCAATCAATCGGAATTGTTAAGAGAAATAGTAATCCTAATTGTTTTCCATTTCTACATTTTCTAGAGTCTAATTCAAATACTAGTTAGCAATAATTCAGTGGTTTAACGGAAGCTTGGTCGGCGCACAGTTAGTTGTCATCAGATTCCTAGGGAGAGGAGAGAGAAGAGGCTTCAACAACCTTGACCCAACAACCTTGACCCTCACAGCATACCTTGACAACCCTTTTCGGTGCACCTCTAGACTTCCTGACTTGAGCCTCAAGTGAGGAAATAGTGTCTTCAGCATCACCCAGTTCTCCTTGGAGCTTACGAACCTTGGTTCTGAGAGAATCCGTTTCACCCTCCTACCAGCCAAACCAAGGTCACATGTAAGTCACATGTAAATCACATGACTTGACAGGCACTCAATCACTCACAGCCTCTTCCACTTGTCTGCGAAGAGACTTGGCCTTTGCAGTGAGTTTGGTAGCCTGATCCTCAGCTCTGGAAGCTCTGGAACGCTCCTCCTCAATCATCATATCTTTCTCCTTCAATCTCCTCTCAGCACTATAAAGAAGTCGATAAAAAGATTAAACAGTTCACATTTGCATTATTAAACTTTGCTGCTCTCACCGTTTGGTATTTCTCTGTGCCTCACTCCTTCCTTTCTCTTCTGTCTCCAATGTCCTCTCCAAGTCTGATATCTGAATAACAACACAAAATGGATGTCCTGTTCCAACTGCTCAACAAGCCCTATATTAGTTCACGTACCCTCTGTTTCAGAGTGACCAGCTCCTTCTTTGCTGCTTTGGCAGCTGATCCAGTGGCCTCCTCCAGCTGACCTTGCAGGTCCTTTACTTGGCGATCCAGAGAAGCCTAAACACAAGAAGTGAACACGTCACAAAACTGTCTTGTGTTACCTGCCACAGACCGAGACCTTCTGCTTCTCCAAGGTGCTGAGGCTTTCCTGCTGACTAAAGTTGTCACTCTGCAGTTTTGAGATCTGTTCCATGGTGGACCTCAGCTTTGCAGCATTCTCCTTGTTCTCTGACTCCTGTTCATCCAAGTCCTCTTGAAGGCTGTTGACGTGCTGCTCGGCAGACCTCTTGGATGTTTCCAAAGTACTCACTTTAGCACTAAGTTCAGCCACTCTATCAATGGCATCCATCTTTTCTGTTTCACTTGACTTTAACTGGCGAGTGACCTTCTCCAATTCCCCTTTCGATTCCTCCAAGTCAGATTGCAGACTATGATTCTTCTTCTCTGCCTTCTCTAGACTGACTCTCTGTTCATCACGATGTCTCGATTCCACATCCAGTCGACCAGACAGTTCCTAATAGGGAAGAAAACCATTGCACTAATTCTTATTGCATCACATGGCAGAGTTTACCTTGATCTGAGATTGGAGTTTCTTTGTAGTGTTCTTCAAATCCTGTATTTCCTTCTCTTTCTCAGATAGACTCATTTCTATTTCAGCAAGTTGCTCTTCAGCAGCTCTCTTTTGGCGACCAAGGTTGCCTTTACTGCTGGTCTCACTGTCCAGACTTTGCTGAAGGGCATCCAGCTGTTTCTGGTGGCCTTTGCGGGCTAATTCCAGCTCTTCGTCTCTCTCTGCAAGTTTCCTCTCCATCTCTTGCTTAAACTTGCCCTTCTCCAGCTGAAGTCCCAACACCTTCTTCTCCTCTATTTCCAGAGCATCCTCAGCATCCTAACAGTCAAGGGAATGCAGTATGCGCTCAATAGCATACAGACTGACAACATATATACGTACCTGTAGCTGCTGCATTAGATCTGCATTTTCAGCCTCAAGTTTTCTCCTGGATTTTTCCATCTCATGAGCTGACATGCCTCCCTCACTCAACTGCTTCTCCAAATCCTTCATTTCATCTAAATATACAACACAGAATCACTAAAGCCAATCAAACAAGTTACAGGAGGCAGACGTACCTGAGAGGTGCTTGTTCTCTCTCTTGTTGGCCTCCAGCTGTTCCTCACATTCTTCAAATGCATTCTTTAACTTCAACAACTGTGATAATAAAGACGAAAAAATACTTGTAATATGTAGGTGGAGCACTAGTTGGAAAGTTGAGTGGAGCTAGCCAACCTAACATACCTCTGTGCTAGAATTCCTAGCATCTCGCTGAGCCACCTCCAACTCCTGTCCCCTTGTGTCATATTTCACCTTCCAGTCACTAATCTCAGCATCATGCTTCTTTTTTGTCCTCTCCATCCCAGCCACCTGGTTTCTTATGTTGTCCAACTCCAATTGAAGGTCTTCCAACTCATTTGCAGTGCGATTCTTGGCCTTCTCAGCAGAAGCAAACTTGGTCTGAATAGTGTCCCTTGCCTCTTCAAGCTCATGAAGTTTTGACTGTAGCTTCTTCCTGCAACACACACAAGGTTTAGGGTTAAACTGGAGATCAGGTGGATTAAGGCTTCTAGCTATTAAAAGTACTTGTTTTCTTCCAATTCATCAATCTTCTGAACAGCTTCACTTTCATATTTACTTTTCCACTGAGCAGCCTCTGCTCTAGCATTCACTAGCTGCTTCTGCATCTCTGCTTTGCTGTCCTGCTCCTCCTCGATACCTTCCTGTGACTGCTGGAGGTCCAGCTGGGTCTGCTTCAGCTTGCTCTGCAGTTCTCTCTTGCCCTGGACAGTTGACACAGCTGTGCATAGCACTTGGTATGTACCATGAGGTAGACAGACTTACAGAGAGGGCAGTCTCCAGCTCATTCTTGGTGTCTTCAAGCTGTCTATCAAGATCAGTAGCCCTCCTCTCGGCAGCATGACACTTGCTCTCTGAAGCTTCCAGCTCTTGAGAGAGATTAGCATTATCGGACTCCATTTTGCTCTTCTGAGAAGTGAGATTTGCCATTTGACCAGACAGGTCATGTAGTTTTCCATTGACATCGGCAATCTGTTCATCTGCCTGCTTTAGCTTCTTCTCCAATGAACTCTTTGTTTTTGTCAGATCGTCAACCTGTCCCGTGAGATTAGAGACTTCAGACTTGGCATCGTTAGAGTCGCGATCCAACCTAGACAAAGAAGAATTTTCACTGAATTGCTATTGTTAGTCTTAATCATAGTCAGTACTTTGATTTGGCCTTTGATAACTGGTCGACCTTCTCCTGCAGTTCCTTCACTATGGTAGTGTGCTTCTTCTTCAGGTCACCAATTGTCTTCTCTGATTCGGTAGCTTGGGTAGACATTTCCTTTCTCAAGCGTGTCAGCTCTTCCTCCCGGGTCTTGTTCAGTGCAATCTGGGCCTCCTTCATTCCACCTTCCTCCTCCAACTTGTCCTGCAAAGCCTCCAATTCATTCTGAAACTCTTGGCGTTGTTTTTCAACCTTTTCACAAGCAAAGCAAGTGTTATATGCAAAGTGACTATTCGTACTGAACTTCGCTTACTCTCTTCCTTAGTGCTCGTTCATTCTCCAGGTCTTCCTCCAGCTCTTCAATGCGAGCTTCCAGCTCCTTTATTCTCCTTTGAAGAGCTGTAACATTGCCCTGCTCCTCCTCCAATTGACCTTGCAAACCGGAAATTTCGTTTGACTTTTGCACCAAATTGGCCTGTAATTCTGCCCTTTCACTTTGCAAGTCTTCTACTTGGCTAAGTCTTGACTGTGGAAATGGAGACTTGGCCTTCACAGTGTGCCCCTATCTAGGGCGCTATACGGCTAACCTTGAGGTCTCCTTCTAGCTTTCTCCTCTGTTTTTCAACATCTCCCTTTTGACCCTTTTCTTTAGAACATTCCTCTTGAGCCTCTGCCAAAGAGGCCTCAAGTCTGGACTTCACCTTGTTCAAATGATTGGCTTTGTCCTCCTCTTTCTGAAGTGAGTCGTAGGCCTCCTTAAGCTTCTCCTCCAAACTCCTCTTCTCCTTGGCTAGTCTTGCCAGGTTCTCATTGACTTGCTCCAGATCAGTATCCAGCTGCGCATTCTGTTTCTCTTTTTGCGTCTTTTCCTGTTCCATCTGCAACAGCACAGACTAGTAAACACAGAACCCTATTAGAAGCACTGATGGGAACGCACATTGTTTAACTGCTCTTCCATGTCCTTTAGAAGCTCTTTAATTTCATCAAGCTCCGCCTCCAACTTGCGCTTCACTGCAGAAACATTTGCATTGTTTTCAACTTCTTCTTCAACACGACTCTCCATCTCCATAAGCTGTTGTTCCAAAGTGTCTTTCTGGTGCTGCAAGCGATGGACTGTCTCTTCCGCCTCGGCAGCTACATCCTGCTCTCGCTGCAGCTGAGAGGAAAGATCCTGTTTCTCTGTTATCAGAGCACCCTGTTGCTCTTCCAGAGTCTTGCGCACTCCTTCCTCCTTCTGCACCCTCTCACGGAGCCTGTTAATCTGCAGCACAATGGCAAAGTGTCACATGATATTCACATGATGATCATGTAACAACCAACCTCCTCCTCCTTTTGCTTGAGTTCCTCTTCTGCGTGGACCACTTTGAGAGTTGGCTTGATCTTTGTGTACAGTTTCCACCACTTCCAGTCCCTCAGGAAGAGGTGCTTGCGGACATTTCTCTGGATCACTGCCACAGCCAAGCGCTGCTCAATCAGTTTCCTGTACTGCTTCCTCATCAGGTAGCCTCTGCAATACGACTGGAACTGACTGATGATCCTGCTCAGTTGTTCGTCTCTCATATCCTCCAGACGCCCCAGGACGCCAGCCTTGAAGAAGACCTTGCTGTGACCCAAACGGTACTCTGAGTCATTCAGTTGAAGGGCATCAATAACTAGTTCTGTGGCCTTTCTGCTGTCAAGGAAACCAGGTGGCACAGCCTTTGGCGCCAAGATTGTGTATCTTTGTCGGAACTCTTGGTAGAGCACGCGATTGGGAAAACCTTTCCTGCAGATTCGGATTCCTTCCAGAACTCCGTTACACCTCAGCTGATGGAGGACAAGATGAGCATCAATCACGCCTGCCTTCTTGTTCTCATTGGGGATGATGCACCTCACAAAGTGAGGAGTGGTGCTGCGAAGCGTGGTCATCAGATTGTTCAAAGACTCCTAAATGGACATTGGACAGACAAAAGGGTTTCTCCATCTTGGTAACCACATAGTGATATCATCTCCTAGGTAACCACATAGTGATATCATCTCCTAGGTAACCACATAGTGATATCATCTCCTAGGTAACCACATAGTGACTGCCTCACCTTGTGTCGCTGTCCCACTGTGATGAACTGGGACCCCTTTCCTCTCTTGCCCCCTTCTCCATCGCTCTGGTAGCTGATGTAGTCGCTCCAGATGAGAGTTACAAACGGATCTGTGGACTTTTTAAAGAGCTCTACAACGGAGTCGTTGAGAGGGTCCTTGTTTTTGTTTAGCCATCCCTCCACTGTGTAGGGCACTGTACCAGCATAGTGAGCCACCTCAAACCCTTCAGCACTCTGCTTGGCCTTGAACTGGGGCTTCCTGTAGTTGGGGGAACTCCCTGCATGATTAGCATTCAATTTCTCCAGGAAGCTCTTGTCTGTTGCCTTGGGGAAGAGGCACTCTTCATCCAGCAGGGAAAGGATACCCATTTTCTACAGTAAAAGCAATGCAGTCATAATATGTTTAACAGCAGTGCACTGAGCAGCGAGAGAGGCCCCTCCCACTGAACATCAGGTGAGATATCTGTCTCTTGACTGTGTCACTTCTGTGGGTTAGTGGAATGCAGCTGGCTAGAGTAACAATGTATCATTTAACAGGCAGTTGGGCAAGTCACAGTATATCAATCATCTATTCAAGAGATGAATGGCCCAGCTTTGATAAGCATTCCACACAGTACAATAACAGTTTATTCACTGGACAAGGTACATTACTGAGTTTACATAGTATAAAATTACATACACTCAATGTATACATACTTTGTCCGATTACATTTGGTAAACTGACATACACTTTATAGAATTACATTCACAATACAACACAACTGACCAAAGGTACATACACATACACATAGAGGTGGACAGTTAGAGGTGGGTGGTAGCACTCAATTCACAAGTCATCTCATGACAAACACATCTCAAGAGCAGTATACACTACTGGAAATGGTCGGTTGTACCTTTTCTATGAGGTCAATGCATGGCTGCAGGTCTAGTCCAAAGTCAATAAAGTCCCATTTAATACCCTCCCTCTTGTACTCCTCCTGTTCCAAAATGAACATGTGATGATTGAAAAACTGTTGCAACTTCTCATTTGTAAAGTTGATACACAACTGCTCAAAGGAATTGACCTGGGGTAGAATAACAATGCAGTCATCAACGGCTGTCAGCTTAAATGTGTTGAATGTGTTGGTGTACCTGAAAGATCTCAAATCCTGCAATGTCAAGAACTCCAATGAAGGAGACTTTCCTCTCTCTTGTATCCAAGGTCTTGTTCACCCTAGCAACCAGCCAGCGAAACATCCTTTCGTACAAGGCCTTTGTGAGAGCACCAATTGAGTACATGACCTGCTCCTCGTTACGCCCCTTCTGAACATACTCATTCCTAATTCTGATCCTTGGCCGAAGAAGCATCTTGATGAAGTCTGTGGCATTGATCCCCAGGAGGTGGGCCACCTTGTCCGCAGCTATGAGAAAATACAGGGGGAAGGTAGAGGTGGGTGTGGCATGTAGGAGGTGGACAACTAGAGGTGGGTGTGGCATGTAGGAGGTGGACAACTAGAGGTGGGCGTGGCATGTAGGAGGTGGACAACTAGAGGTGGGTGTGGCATGTAGGAGGTGGACAACTAGAGGTGGGCGTGGCATGTAGGAGGTGGACAACTAGAGGTGGGCGTGGCATGTAGGAGGTGGACAACTAGAGGTGGGCGTGGCATGTAGGAGGTGGACAACTAGAGGTGGGTGTGGCATCCTCGCTACCTTTAGTGTCGGGCATCTCAGCCTGCTCCTCCCTGGGTCTCTGTTTGACTCGGATGTTCCCAAAATGGCAAACAGCAGCCACAGTTCTGAAAAGCTGTTTCTGTTCCTCTGGAGCAAACTCCAAAACGTTCATTGCTTCCTGTGATTTGGACATTGACCTTAATATGTAGACCAGCAATGTTGTCATGGCAACACACCTTGGTCTGTTTGTACATGGCAGCATCATCGACCCCATCCACACTGATTGCTCCTTGAGACACAAAATGGTAGTCCTTGACCTGATTGGTCAAGAGCAGCTCATTCAGTGCTTCTTGAGAAGCTCCTGCGAGCAGCTGGTAGAAGATGTGATAGCACCTCTCATTCGCCTGCTGGAATATCACACGAGACTTCTCCAGGAGATCTACAAGGTACAGGAAGACACACACTGAAAGTCACACTGCCAGTGAGTCTATGACAACTGAACTTTGGGCATACAATAGACTATTAACTATTGCCTGGTAACGTCAAGTAACAAGTTTAATAGAAGGCATACATGGCATTGGTGTGATCTAATTAGGAAACTAGGAGGAAAGGGACTGTCGGAATAGCATTCTACAGATCTCACAGTGTTCAATGTCAGCTCCAGATATCTTTCCATTGGTGCCAAAGTGAATCCTGATAAATTTACCCTACAATTAGGAGTAGATAGGCCAACATCAAAGTACTTGTGGTTTGCTTATCAGCAAGACTCACAAATCGGGACGAGTTATCATTTCTTATAGTCTTGGCATTTCCAAAGGCCTCCAGCACAGGATTGGCTTGTATGACCTGATCTTCCAGAGATCCCTTTCCCTCTGTCTTGTGCATTGGGTTGGGGGCAACGTGAGCAAAGTACTGAATGACCTTCTTTGTGTTCTCTGTTTTGCCAGCCCCAGACTCACCCCTGGGGGGAGGGGAGGCGAATAGATAATTAGGAGGAGGAGTGAATACTTCAATATGACTTACGTAATCAAAATGGACTGGTTCTCCCTGTCCTGCAACATGTCCGAGTAGGCATTATCTGCAATAGAGAAGATGTGAGGTGGCATCTCCGTCCTTCTCTTACCCTTAAACATCTTGATGACTTGCTCAGTGTAGATAGGAAGGTTGCGGTAGGGATTAATGGCCACACAGAAGAGACCAGAATAGGTCTAAAGGGAGTAATAGTATAGTGGTACAGAGAGGTGCTATGGCAGTGGTAAAGAGAGGTGCTATGGCAGTGGTATAGAGAGGTGCTATGGCAGTGGTATAGAGAGGTGCTGTGGCAGTGGTACAGAGAGGTGCTATGGCAGTGGTATAGAGAGGTGCTGTGGCAGTGGTAAAGAGAGGTGCTATGGCAGTGGTACAGAGAGGTGCTATGGCAGTGGTATAGAGAGGTGCTATGGCAGTGGTATAGAGAGGTGCTATGGCAGTGGTACAGAGAGGTGCTATGGCAGTGGTATAGAGAGGTGCTATGGCAGTGGTACAGAGAGGTGCTATGGCAGTGGTATAGAGAGGTGCTGTGGCAGTGGTATAGAGAGGTGCTATGGCAGTGGTATAGAGAGGTGCTATGGCAGTGGTATAGAGAGGTGCTATGGCAGTGGTATAGAGAGGTGCTATGGCAGTGGTATAGAGAGGTGCTATGGCAGTGGTACAGAGAGGTGCTATGGCAGTGGTATAGAGAGGTGCTATGGCAGTGGTATAGAGAGGTGCTATGGCAGTGGTATAGAGAGGTCGTTGACCCATTAAAACAGCTGATATATTGGTAACCTCCAAAGACTAATGTAGTACATTATGAAAATTACCTTTAAAGTTACAAGTTAGTGTAGGCGCCAACATCTCCCACACAGCTATTTAATTATATATGCATATGAGGTGATACACACTACACACAGGAATAATAATGAATTTCAAAGTGGATTCTTGGTGTGTTATGCAATAGGGTGACATCATAGAGGTCTGTGGTCACTGGAGATGAGGAGTCTTGGAGAGGTTGTGGCTTGTGGGAAGCCACAGCAATCAAATGTGCCTATTTAATTAAATTTAATTATTAAATTACTCAATCACTTAAAACATTTAAAAACTTCACGATCAACATACTTTATTCATGTTTAAGAGGAATACATTTTCATTTACAGGAATT
This sequence comes from Chondrosia reniformis, assembly GCA_947172415.1. NCBI lineage: Eukaryota > Metazoa > Porifera > Demospongiae > Chondrillida > Chondrillidae > Chondrosia > Chondrosia reniformis. The sequence goes on from OX359192.1 coordinate 8,837,226, forward strand.
TTACACAATCTTTTGACTCCTTGTAATCTGTATCTCATGATTATTAGATTACAAAAGTACATACAAACTTTGCAGTAGTAAGATCATTTACACCACATTTTGAAAGTAGAGCGGGGCACCTCTCAACAGTGGAGGGAGGGGGAGTGGCACCTCTCAACAGTGGAGGGAGGGCATGACAATCTCTGACATGGTGATATGGTTGGAAGGTCCAAGTCATTTGATCATTTAACCAACAAAGACAGTTCATTTTCAAACATAACTTAATTATTAAGACACTGCTTTGATTACTGACATGTCCATATTAGGAGAGGTTGTTGTAAGGCTTCCACCTCCAATATTAAGTCAATGAACAATGTGCATATTTACCAGATTACATAAACACATGCAGTCATGCAGGTCGACTCACGTATATCAACCCGGAGTAGTACCTCTGTTTGAGGTTGTGGAGGACGCTGGCCTCATTGAGGTAGGTCAGACCGGCCATGTCTTCTACCTTCTCAAACTTGGGAGGATTCATCTGCTGCGTCTGAGTGATATCGACCTTCTCTTCCTACAGAGAGAGAGGCAAGGCGGATCAGTACGTTCGGTCACAAATGTGCTAGCTTCCTCTTACCCGTCCATCTGGCATCTCCAGGAGGAGGACATCTCCGGTCTGAGACTTGACTTGGGCTGCTAGAAAGGCCTGTTCCTTGTGCGCCACCCAAACCCATTTCTTTGAGTCGAATCTTTTCGTCTGCTCTTCGATTGTCTTGTCGCGGCCAGGCCGCAGAAACGAGGACAGCTCTTCCGTCATGTTTGCTGATCAACAGTCAGCTCTCTCTCTTCAAGTAGTCTGTAAAGGAAGTCAGTTTAAGACACGTTCCAGAGCTGCTTTAAACCAATATACCTTCTCAGTAATTCAGCGATCAGCAGTTGATTTCAGCTGCCACTAAGAAGCGATCGAGCTCGCTACGATCGCTTCCGCTATTTATAGTTCTGCTGTGGTGACCGGCGATTGTGACGTCATCAACTCAACCACATTGTATTTACGTTCAACATTATCAGAAACCGCAAGAATGTTTGTGGTACAGATGGATCAATTAAATTAAAATCGCTAAAGTTGCCATTTACCAAGAATGATATCTTTAATGGCATTTACATACTGAGCAGGCATCCAGTAGAGCCAGTACTTGGAACCTTCTGTACTGCCCATCTGTAACACCTACAGGGAGGAGAGGAGAGGGAGAGGGATGGTGAGGGAGAGGGATGGTGAGGGAGGGGGAGGGAGGGGGAGGGAGAGGGAGGGAGAGGAGAGGGAGAGGAGAGGGAGAGAGGGAGAGGAGAGGGAGAGGGAGGGAAGGGGAGGGAGGGGGAGGGAGAGAGGGAGAGGGAGGGAAGGGGAGGGAGGGGGAGGGAGAGAGGGAGAGGGGAGGGAAGGGGAGGGAGGGGGAGGGAGAGAGGGAGAGGGGAGGGAAGGGGAGGGAGGGGGAGGGAGAGAGGGAGAGGGGAGGGAGAGGGAGGGAGGGGGAGGGAGAGGGAGGGAGAGGAGAGGGAGAAAACTTGTAAAGAAATAACTTAGTGCATTGCTAGTGGATATCACTATGGTAACCAATTTAAAAGTAAACCCTACCGACACATGTTAACATTTGTTGTTTATCATGTACATATGTCAGTGTATGCTACTGTGATTAGAATTGACATTCCTTGAATACTTTACTGCCATATAAGGGAAAGATTGGTGTCTTACATTAAAGGCAGTTTGGATACTGTCATTACTAAAAGGTGTGTCTCACCACAATATGGTACTCTTCATGTCCAAGTATAGGCTCAGAAGTGACACTCCTGATTGATGTCATGGGGACTTTGAGAGTTCTTTCTGCAACCAAATAAGGAAGACAACAGATTGCCTTTTAGTACACTTGCTACTAACAACAGGGGTCATTGCACACAATTCAGATTCAACACCACTCATTGGTCCCCTGACACTGATCTGAGATGCTCTCCAACTACCGCCTACCCACCTCTAGTTTGTATCCACACCTCATCTGCCTCCATCTTGAACGTCAGCCTCACCTTGTCGAGGTGCTTGTTTAGCATGCCAGAGAGGTGTGCCCCGGATGGCAGACTCTTCTGTGAGAGGCAGCATGGTGTGTCAAGCACTCACAACAACAGACACAGTTCATCGTCTCACCTGAGTGCTCTTCTCTCCTGGCATGGCATCTTCTGGAATGCCTCTTTCTATTACTTTCTTGTGTTCCTTAAAATAAAATAAAATGGAGAGTTAAACTACTTCCAAATACTCAACTACCAACTTACCTTTTGATCACACCACAACTCCTTCTTGGGAGCTAAAAAGTGCAATAGAATGTCACAGGCTTAATCAGTAAACTAAATCAGTTGCCATGGTTACCATCTAGTCTCTTAGAGATCTTCTCTGATCCCGGTGACGGAGGCTGAACAGTTAAAACATCACTTAAAGTGGATCCAACCAGCATCATCTTACATCCCTCAGTCACTTTACACTCTCGAAGGGTCTTATCGTCCTTCATCAAACCTACAAGTCATGTCAAGATGACAGAGGTGCTCTAGCAGAGGCACTCCAGCAGAGGTGCTCTAACAGAGGTGCTCCAGCAGAGGTGCTCCAGCAGAGGCGCTCTAGCAGAGGCGCTCCAGCAGAGGTGCTCTAGCAGAGGCACTCCAGCAGAGGTACTCTAGCAGAGGCACTCCAGCAGAGGTACTCCAGCAGAGGCACTCCAGCAGAGGTGCTCTAGCAGAGGTGCTCTAACAGAGGCACTCCAGCAGAGGTGCTCCAGCAGAGGCACTCCAGCAGAGGTGCTCTAGCAGAGGTGCTCTAACAGAGGCACTCCAGCAGAGGTGCTCCAGCAGAGGCGCTCTAACAGAGGCGCTCCAGCAGAGGTGCTCTAACAGAGGTACTCCAGCAGAGGTGCTCTAACAGAGGCGCTCCAGCAGAGGCACTCCAGCAGAGGTGCTCCAGCAGAGGTGCTCCACCAGAGGCGCTCCAGCAGAGGTACTCCAGCAGAGGCGCTCTAACAGAGGCGCTCCAGCAGAGGTACTCCAGCAGAGGCGCTCTAACAGAGGCGCTCCAGCAGAGGCGCTCCAGCAGAGGCGCTCTAACAGAGGCGCTCCAGCAGAGGTACTCCAGCAGAGGCGCTCTAACAGAGGCGCTCCAGCAGAGGCGCTCCAGCAGAGGTGCTCCAGCAGAGGTGCTCCACCAGAGGCGCTCCAGCAGAGGTGCTCTAGCAGAGGTGCTCCAGCAGAGGCGCTCCTTGTTAGTGTAGTGATGCAAGACTGTTAACATTACCACTTACCCCCTTACCTTTGTGCATCAGCTTCATCATGGCAGGAGGAACAGCTGCAGTGGAGCAATGACAGCGCATAGCTACTGACGGAGCATCATACAAGTGGATCGCGTTCTCACATGTCTTGTCTTGAATGTGTCGCTTGAGTTTTCCAACCGTGTCATCCAAACTAAATGATATGTTAATTATTTCCTTCTTATAGACAACTCTAAATGAAACAATATCGTCTTTCGAAGATTCTGCTATCGGCTGCTCCTCTTCAGCTGTAAGAGCGAAATGAAAGTGACCACGTTAGCAGGGAGGGAGTATTGACATACACAACGAAGCTAGGAGGCGCTAAGTAATGCACTTCACGAATTTCAGATCTACTATACATGTACTCTATATAGATCCGGACTCACTCCCTTCAGCCATTTTTATGAATACCCTCAAACCCCTAAGGGAGGACTTGCACAATTCAAAGGATTACAATTTAGTTGTCGTTTCATGAAGTACAGTTTGAAGCCATCACCAAAAATTACAGTAATAATATTGAGCATGCAATGTATTTGTTAATTTGATAAATATTAATTGAACCATTAATAGTACAGATATAGGATACTAATACATACTGTGTGCATAATACATAATTTACATGTTAAACTTCTAAAAAACTGTCTCAAATCCGGATAAAGTGCCAACAATGAGAGCCTGTTTAGTGTGACTGCAGAGGTTGTCCACAAAGTCAATACTAACAATGCAATGGGACTGAAGTGTATTCAAGAATATCACATTGAGTTGTCTGCCGGAAAATACTGACCAAATTACTACATTCGTCTCCCTTTCATCAACTAGTGAGGAGAGGAGGTACTGGAATTTGAAGAAAGTGAACCTTTGATACAAGGAGACCTACTTGCAGCCAGTACCATTCCCTCTGAGGAGAGTGCTGAGAGGCCTCTGTCTTGATACCCTCTCACAGAGGCCCAGTTCTCCCTGGCTCTCACATAACACCAGATCTCCCTTCTCTGCGTTACACTCCAGAGGGACAACTACACTCAGTTCATACAAGAGGACATGTCACATTCAGTGAGGATCAGAGGGGTTAGGTGGACCCACATACCTGGCCATTCATTGAGTGTGTTACCACGGAGCTGCCATCTTGCGGGGCCATCAGGTTTACCACTGCAGACCCTGACCCAGGAATCTGCAGCTCTGCAGCCGGGAGAAGAGAGCCCCTTTGGTACAGCTGCTGCCTTGTCCACTTCAGAACCACTCCATTCCTTAGGCCACACAGCAAGTCACCACTCTATATACATACATACATACATACATTGTCACCTCAATTAGCCTGCACCTCTCTAATCCACCTAACAGTCCAACAGTCCATAAACAGATTCAATTAGTATACTCTGCCACCTCACAATTTCACATCTGCCAGGCATTTTGGTGATGTAATACTTAATGAGGACTGACCTTTGTGAAGCACAGAGAGAGAGGACTGCTGGCAGTGAGGTCAAGCTTAGTTCCAATTGGATAAATGGCAATTTTACTGTGTCGTCCTGCAGCAAACACACAAAGAGGCTCTTGTGTGAGTAGTGTGCACGTGCGAGAGTACCTGGATATGCCAGTGCCAGGAGATATTCTGGATGCTTCCATGAACTGTAAGCTATAGCTTTGGCTGGAAGGACTTGAGTACCAAACTTGTGAATGACTCGAACTACAGAAAAGGCAATGTCTGTAAAACATATTTATCTTTGAAAAATCTACCGGCAGAGAAGTTCCTACCGGCAGAGAAGTTCCTACCGGCAGAGAAGTTCCTACCGGCAGAGAAGTTCCTACCGGCAGAGAAGTTCCTACCGGCAGAGAAGTTCCTACCGGCAGAGAAGTTCCTACCGGCAGAGAAGTTCCTACCAGTAGAGAAGAGCTGATCTGATTCAACAACATCGAGAGACACTTCAATATTGAGTATCCGATTGTCACATTCTGTATATCTGTGAACTGATGGTTAAGTCTCGTATACTGATTGTGTACTAACTGATATTTGTTACACAAACACCTCTCAAGGATACAAACAAGACACCATTGACTGGTCAAGGTGAAATGAAACATAGAGCTGTCCCAAAAGAGGCTTTAGCCGAAATGTCTTCAGTAACAGCACATCTAGCTGTCCCTGGTCCCTCGCAGTCACTCTGTACGCTTCCAAATTACTTTGAGCAGAAGAGGAGATTAAATTAAATGTCATGTGGTCGGGTGGTTGACTTACTCAAATGCTTGTGCTCTCCCTGCACATTTCTCACTAGTACAGGCAAAAAGCACACCACCAGATCGAGAGAGCTGTACAGGTGGAGATCACGTGATAGTCACATGATCAGGGCTACTGACTGGTTGTTAAAAGTCGCAAAGTGAGGTACCTTAATGTCCTTTATAAATAAGTCTTTACTAATCTCATTTGAAAACCTCTTCTTTCCAAATCTCCAATACTCAAAATAATCATTTCTACAGAAAGTAGGGTTGGTTGCTGTCGCGTCACGTGCCACTGTTATAACACATGCGTTACCTAAGAAGGGCCACATCGTACTCCCTATCTCGTAAATAGGACCACAAGCTTGGGGAAGTTGAACTATCAGATGATTCGTTGATGTACGTTTCCAAAGATGACTTGCAAGGAGCAGTTCCAAATGACTGACTTGCATCTCGTCCCACTCTAAAGTAGCGGTTCTTAGATCCGTCGTATACGTATCCAGGAATGTCCATTCCTCACATGCAGAACAAGGAGACTACATATAGCCGGCTCCCAGCTTAGGGGATGTCCCGTTCAGTTTAATTATTTAAATGGCTTCCTTTGTCAATTAGACACTAACACGCTAATAGTCGGTTGGGCCTCTCGTTATGAGTTTTATACCTGCACCTGTTATTTCTGGTATGTTGTGACAATTATTGAATTCTCTTTCCAATCGTGAGGAGTATCTTTCTATATAGTCAATGGGAACGTGGAATTGTTTAGAAACCTTATCGAAGAAGATTTATCCAGAAAGGTCTTGGCCAGGCGACCTACCAAAAATGACCAGTAAAGTTTACACATATAGTCTATAATTATTAGTTCATTTAAGAACCTTTCATGTTTTTAGAAGTGGCTTTGGACAAGTGTTCTCCTCTTTTCACTTTCAACTCAACGAGTTTGTCAGGACCAGTTTGCCAGTATCGGGAAACCAGAAGCCATTTTATATGAGTCCCTGTCTCTACACGTACTGGACTGACTGCAATGTTTGTACAAGTTGTGTAGCTAGATGTACATGTACCCATGTGATGATCATGTGATGATCATGTGACAGTGATGTTCCTGTTGTTAGGATGCGGAACAGTATCGCACAAAGGTGAAACCAGAGATAGTTGCCTGGACCAAGTACATTGAGAAGATTGAGCGCACCTCTGATGTGGAGTGGATCGTTGTGCTCTGTCACCAGGAGTTCAGAAACCCAAAGCCCAAGCAGGTCTACATTGTCCCTGAGAAAATGAAGAATGACTTTGACACCAAAGCAGGGAAGTATGTTTGTATGATTACATGAGAGTGTGAGTGAGTGTGTGAGTGTGTGTGTGAGTGAGTGTGTGTGTGTGTGTGAGTGTGTGTGTGAGAGTGTGAGTGAGTGTGTGAGTGTGTGTGTGAGTGTGTGTGTTAATGTGTGAGTGTGTGTGTTAATGTGTGAGTGTGTGTGTGTGAGAGAGAGAGAGTATGAGTGTGTGAGTGAATGTATGTGTGTGTGTGTGTGTACAAGTGTTAATTGTGTGCCTGTAGCTTCCTTGTCCTCAAGTTGTTGGCGAATGATCATAGTAAAGTGTCTGAGAGCTGGTCGACACTGACTAGCAAGGTGTACAGTGCTGCTGAATCTGGTTTTAAATATCTGGTTAACAAACTCTTGAAGGGTTTGGGGAAAATGAATAGTATGAACGCATTTGAAGAATTCCTTATAAAGAAGGTAATGCAATACTAGTACTATCATTGTCATGTGATGGTCATGTGATTGTTGTCATGCTGCAGATGAACATAGCTGTGGGATATGAGCTACTTAATGAGCAGTCAAAGGCTCTCGAGGCATATCGTGATACTCTGTGGCACCTTCAAAGAGCTCTTCTCCAAGCCACTTCACTAGGCCAGTGTAAGGTATACCTATTCTGATATTGAGATCTGTGCTCACAATGACCTTCTCCTCCTCAGGTCCTACATGGTGCAGCCGACTTCTGGATGGGTCCTCTGTATCCCTTTCCTACCCCACCACAGACCCACCTGATAGTGCGTGGAAGGTAATTACATTACTATACCACCGCCACCTCTCCTCCCTCCTCCCTTCCCTCCTCCCTTTCCTCCTCCCTCTCTCCCTCCTCCTCCCTCCCCTCCTCCTCCCTCTCTCCCTCCTCCTCCCTCCCCTCCTCCTCCCTCTCCCTCCTCCCTTACCATGTCTGTCTCTCTTTCAGATTCTCTCAGCGATACAGTCCTGGAAAGTAACACTGTTAGATGTGAAGCTGTTCCTTTTCCTCAGGATCTCTTGCATTATGTACTCTTTGAGGAAGGCCTGGCTGGTGGAGGAGGTTTGCACAGACATTTTGCACTCAACTGCTAAAGAAATGAAATTGTTTAAGGTAACGGTAGCTACCTCTCCATACCTCCATATCTCCCTCTCCATACCTACCTCTCCATACCCCCATACCTACCTCTCCATACACCCATACCTACCTCTCCATACACCCATACCTACCTCTCCATACCCCCATGCCTACCTCTCCATACACCCATGCCTACCTCTCCATACACCCATACCTACCTCTCCATACACCCATACCTACCTCTCCATACCCCCATACCTACCTCTCCATACACCCATGCCTACCTCTCCATACACCCATGCCTACCTCTCCATACACCCATGCCTACCTCTCCATACCTCCATACCTACCTCTCCATACACCCATACCTACCTCTCCATACCCCCATGCCTACCTCTCCATACCCCCATGCCTACCTCTCCATACCCCCATGCCTACCTCTCCATACCCCCATGCCTACCTCTCCATACCCCCATGCCTACCTCTCCATACCCCCCACAGGTGAACTTCCTTAGCTGTGGGTTTGAGTGTTGGGCCTATGCAATAGCTAGAATGACTGTGTTGAACATTATGTTGCAGTTAACAGCGGACGTGGTCAACAATGCCTACCTCGCCAACTCTCCCATTCTCATTCGAGTCAGACTGTGGAGCTATGCCTTTGATAAAGTATGTCACATAGCTGTCACTCTGTTATCATGACCAAACCACAAGTCTTTCTCTGTGACTGCTACAGCTACATATAATAGGAGAACAGTGTGGCCTCTTGACATACAGCACAGCCGTGAAGAAGGAGCTCACTGCTGCCTTGCTGGAGGGACTGAAAGGACAGCTTCCAGCTGGTGAGTTGAACCTTTTTGTGCTCAGTTGTGTATACTGATACAAGTGTGTGTCTGTATGCAGTTGAAGAAGAAACTCAACTGGTTGCTGCTTTGAAGAGCAAAGAAAGGTTTAGTGAAGTGTACTTTGTGAGTCTGTGATACTCCACTCTGGCTGCTGTTACATGTAGCACACTACATACTCCACTCTGGCTGCTGTTACATGTAGCACACTACATACTCCACTCTGGCTGCTGTGACATGTAGCACACTACATACTCCACTCTGGCTGCTGTTGCATGTAGCACACTACATACTCCACTCTGGCTGCTGTGACATGTAGCACACTACATACTCCACTCTGGCTGCTGTGACATGTAGCACACTACATACTCCACTCTGGCTGCTGTTGCATGTAGCACACTACATACTCCACTCTGGCTGCTGTTGCATGTAGCACACTACATACTCCACTCTGGCTGCTGTGACATGTAGCACACTACATACTCCACTCTGGCTGCTGTTGCATGTAGCACACTACATACTCCACTCTGGCTGCTGTTGCATGTAGCACACTACATACTCCACTCTGGCTGCTGTTGCATGTAGCACACTACATACTCCACTCTGGCTGCTGTGACATGTAGCACACTACATACTCCTCTCTGGCTGCTGTGACATGTAGCACACTACATACTCCACTCTGGCTGCTGTTGCATGTAGCACACTACATACTCCACTCTGGCTGCTGTTGCATGTAGCACACTACATACTCCACTCTGGCTGCTGTTGCATGTAGCACACTACATACTCCACTCTGGCTGCTGTTGCATGTAGCACACTACATACTCCACTCTGGCTGCTGTGACATGTAGCACACTACATACTCCACTCTGGCTGCTGTGACATGTAGCACACTACATACTCCTCTCTGGCTGCTGTGACATGTAGCACACTACATACTCCACTCTGGCTGCTGTGACATGTAGCACACTACATACTCCACTCTGGCTGCTGTTGCATGTAGCACACTACATACTCCTCTCTGGCTGCTGTGACATGTAGCACACTACATACTCCACTCTGGCTGCTGTGACATGTAGCACACTACATACTCCACTCTGGCTGCTGTGACATGTAGCACACTACATACTCCACTCTGGCTGCTGTGACATGTAGCACACTACATACTCCACTCTGGCTGCTGTGACATGTAGCACACTACATACTCCTCTCTGGCTGCTGTGACATGTAGCACACTACATACTCCACTCTGGCTGCTGTGACATGTAGCACACTACATACTCCACTCTGGCTGCTGTTACATGTAGCACACTACATACTCCTCTCTGGCTGCTGTGACATGTAGCACACTACATACTCCACTCTGGCTGCTGTGACATGTAGCACACTACATACTCCACTCTGGCTGCTGTGACATGTAGCACACTACATACTCCACTCTGGCTGCTGTGACATGTAGCACACTACATACTCCACTCTGGCTGCTGTGACATGTAGCACACTACATACTCCACTCTGGCTGCTGTGACATGTAGCACACTACATACTCCACTCTGCACATGTACATTTATAGGACATGGGAATGAGGGTCATTGGAGCACTGAAGCATGCAGGGAGGAGGAGAGCAGCCTTTGGAGTGGCTAAACGAGTTGCTAAATTCTTAAAGTGAGAGTTGCATGTTACTTGCACTGTGTATACCTTTGAAGTCACATGACATGAGATGTGGTTGGTCTCCCTTCAGGCATGAAGGAGGAAAGAGTGCGGCTATAGAGGAGATGTTGACAGACATTTGCAAGTACTGCCCGTGTCAAGGCTGGATGGAGCTGTCCTATGAAGTGTACGAGATGCTCGCAGAGAGCCAAAGAGAGCTGGGACTGAAGGAGGACTACCTTCAGACTGTTGTGCAACTGCTAGGGCTCTGCGAGGGGAAGCCCCTGCCTGATGGGTTCAGTGCCCAAAAGTGGATGAACCAGCTGATGGAGCTCTCCAACATGCCCAGAGGAGGTAAGCAGAGCTGGCTGTGGGAGGACTAGTCTGAGAATCTGTTTGACTTTTCCATTTAGAAATAGTTTTGCAATCACGCTTGAAGTGGAAACCATTGTTTGAGTTGCAGAGTGTGGACTACCCAGTGTTGCCTAGCAACAGGAATCACAGTGTTAATTCAACCATCGAATTAGTTTTAAACGTGTTATACAGAGGTCCACAGGTACTTATCGGTTACCATGGTAACCAAGATGTTTGAATTCTTCCCAATCTCTTTGCCCTCAGGAGCTGTTGGTAGATTCAGTTGGAATCACTTTGTGTCCTGACCCAAAGGAGCGGACTTCAGGGAGAACCTCTTTGAATGAAGCAGAGAGATTCGTAGAGTCTTTGGAGAGTATTGATATTCTGGAGAGCAGTAGCCACCAGGAGCTCCTCTCTCCAACACTGGTCGACAGTGATGAATATGTGGCCAACATGGTCCTTGAGAAGTCTCTTCTACAGCAAGGCTCTGGTCTAAAGCCATCACCTAGTGTCAGCAGTTTGGACACCATTTTGGAGGGAAAGGAGTGGGGCCACGACCTCTATCTGGTGGCGAGCAGTGTGGTTCTGAAGCCCGGTGCCAACCATGTTCAGGTGTCCGGACTGGTGGGTGCCATAAGCCGTGCATAACCTGTGTATTGGTGGGCTGTGTATTGGTGGGCTGTGTATTGGTGGGCTGTGTATTGGTGGGCTGTGTATTGATGGGCTGTGTATTGGTGGGCTGTGTATTGGTGGGCTGTGTATTGATGGGCTGCATCTATTATGTAGGCTTGTAGCTCTGGGAACTTCACCCTCCGAAAGGCAACTTTAACTCTTGGGAACCTAGCATTTATTGGAGGCATTCCTCCACTAATTCAAGCCAAGAGGAGTGTATCAGTGTCTGCCGCCAATATCACCGTCACAGCTAGCCTCTCTCCTCAGGCAAAGGGTAGGTTGTACCTTTAGTGTTCCAATGTGGTGTGGAGGATGTACAGTGTGTTCTGTAGGGCTGGTGCACGGTCTGTCTGGAGACTGTGTCCTCAGACTGACCACTGGAGGGGAGACCTACATACCAACAGACGCTGCCGTCAGACTATCTTCTCCAACCGGATTGAGGTTTTTAACAAGTTAGTCCATGGAAACTCTTAGCACAATATATAGTGTTACTATAAGGGCCTTATTCCATAATAAGAGCCCCTTTAGCAGTGAAGGGGGGACTAGTATGCCACTTTCATCAGGCCTCTTATTTGTTCCTCAGGAATGAAGCTTCATTCAGATAAAGACACTGAACATGCACTTGTGTCAGTACCAACTTTAGCAGTGTTCTTACCAGCTGTCTCAGCCAACGAGAGCCACTCACTGGCTGTCACTGTTGACACTCCTAAACACAATCAGGATGACTTTGCCTCCGCCGTGCCAGTGCCGGGACAGAGCCTCCCCAGTGCACTGGTGTGGAAGCATCAGGTACAGTACTGTACAGTGTAGCACCTGAGGGTTGTGAGAGTGTGTCCATGTGTGTAGGTGATGGTGCAACTGGACTGGCTGTCTCCACCACACGTGGCTCTGTTTCCTCTCCTGGTGTACAACCCTTTCTGGTTCTATGTGAAACAGCTGCCGAGTCACAACAGGTGGTAAGAGATTCGAACATGAAAGTGAAAATTAGAATATTTTAAGCAAACTTAAACGGTTTTATAGTAAACGATCATTATTACCGGATTAATATAACAAAGAGAGATTTGTTTTAAAAAATATCACTCCTCCCCCTTTCAACACAGCTGTCACTCATTCTACTCCTCCCCTTTCAACAGCTGTCACTCATTCTACTCCTCCCCTTTCAACACAGCTGTCACTCATTCTACTCCTCCCCTTTCAACAGCTGTCACTCATTCTACTCCTCCCCTTTCAACACAACTGTCACTCATTCTACTCCTCCCCTTTCAACAGCTGTCACTCATTTTACTCCTCCCCTTTCAACACAACTGTCACTCATTCTACTCCTCCCCTTTCAACACAGCTGTCACTCATTCTACTCCTCCCCTTTCAACAGCTGTCACTCATTCTACTCCTCCCCTTTCAACACAGCTGTCACTCATTCTACTCCTCCCCTTTCAACACAGCTGTCACTCATTCTACTCCTCCCCTTTCAACACAGCTGTCACTCATTCTACTCCTCCCCTTTCAACACAGCTGTCACTCATTCTACTCCTCCCCTTTCAACACAGCTGTCACTCATTCTACTCCTCCCCTTTCAACACAGCTGTCACTCATTCTACTCCTCCCCTTTCAACACAGCTGTCACTCATTCTACTCCTCCCCTTTCAACACAGCTGTCACTCATTCTACACCTCCCCTTTCAACACAGCTGTCACTCATTCTACTCCTCCCCTTTCAACACAGCTGTCACTCATTCTACTCCTCCCCTTTCAACACAGCTGTCACTCATTCTACTCCTCCCCTTTCAACACAGCTGTCACTCATTCTACTCCTCCCCTTTCAACACAGCTGTCACTCATTCTACTCCTCCCCTTTCAACACAGCTGTCACTCATTCTACACCTCCCCTTTCAACACAGCTGTCACTCATTCTACTCCTCCCCTTTCAACACAGCATTGTTGTTCAGTTGCTCATGGAAAACTCGTGTCCAATTCCTTTGAGCATTCAAAACTTCCGACTGGACAGTACTCTTACAGCAAGACCACTCCACGAAGCTCCACCCAAGGTCAGCTCCTTCAGACCATGTACTGCCGCAGAGCCTCACCTCTGGACCTACTCACTTCATAGGTTCTACTGCCCAAGCAAGACTTCTCATTTCTCTGGCAGATATCCAGTGGTAACTGAACATTTCACATAACCTCGCTTTATTGAAGGCACTTTTATTTCTATTATTAAATTACAGAAGAGGACAAAGATGTTTCAAAGGAATGCACTTTTTCAATTTCTTGGAGACCACTGTTGGAACAGCAGACTGAAAAGGTAAGGTAATACACATGATAAAGCTGTCTCACACTTTTCCGGCTTTGGCCCTCGACTGACTGTTCTCTATATGTACTTATATGAATGATCATTTGTACTTTGCACGGCTCAGCTCAGGGAGACATGCTACCCTTTCACCTTCACATCAGTAAAGGTAAGCATTCAGTAAACGTATTCTAGTCTGCACTCATTTAAGAGTTATTTAATGTTCCTTACACAGCCAGAGTACACAGTGACAACACAATGCGGAGGTGACCAAGGCTTATGGACCTCCCGACCCAACCCGCTGGTCTTTCACATCAAGTGCCACCATCAGAAGACTATGGAAAGGACATTGCTCAACTATGCAATCTCTCTGGATGAGCGCTTCTGGAAGCTCCTCAGTCCTAAGAGAGGACAGCTTTCAATAGCTTCTGAGCTGCAGCTGCCTTGTCAAGTAGTCCCGGTCCAGGCAGGACGACTGCCAGTCCCAACACTGATTCTGAGTCGAGAAGATCAGATTGTTACTGAAGATAGGAATACACTCGCATACAACGTAAATAGAGCTAATTTTGTGACTGTCAAACACACATAAAATGGACATGTACAGTGATTCTCCAATGATAATTGAACTGTGGAGTAAGATTTTCGTTTATTTCCGCAAGCGTTTTGTATTTCGTTAACGGAAATAAACGAGTCGTAGACGGAGTTATACAACATCTGAACACTTGGAAGTGGCCGGTAAGTTGGCAGACCAGACAAATTGTGTTAGCTCTTCCTATAATATAATTCTTTTGCTAGTCGCAGAAATATTATTATGCACTTTTAATTCACTGCGGTCGACCTTCCTTCGCAACAGTATGTTTTGAACTTTTATATCCCGTCTGTCAATGCGGTAGTCAAACACTTGCTTGTCTGTAATAATAAATATCTCGCGATCCGATCAAACGATTACTGATATGCACGTAGCACATTGTGAAAATCTTAAACTTTTGATTCGATAAATATAAACGCTTCACTTTTTATCAAATCTGCGCCGGAATAGCGTGGGCGAGGTGTCGCTATCTAGAGGAATGGGAGGCGTGGTTATTTTGTGGGTGGACCTCTAGGACATGTAATGCCTGCTCCAGTGACTTCCGTGTCTTGTGCAGTCAAACAACATTCCTGTTTGATGAAACTGTCGTGACCTTTCACAGGTACATCTGAAAATGGAGGCAGTGGCATTGTATGAGTTCCAGCCCTCTGGAGATGATGAGCTGAGATTTAGAAAAGGAGAAATACTGAAGGTGAGTGCACCTGACCTTTAAAGACCAATTTGTTGACATTATCTGAAATGCCTATTTCCAAGATTCTGTCAATGTCAGATGATAAAAATTGGTACAAAGCAGAGCTGAATGGTCGAGAGGGTTTAATTCCTAAAAATTATATTCAGTTGAAGCCATACAAGTAAGTGTTTTGTTTCTGTGAGATGCATTATTAATTATACACTATATGTACACACAGTTGGTATTACAAAAATACAACTCGTCTAAAAGCTGAAGAGATTCTACAAAAACAGCCCAAAAATGGAGCTTTCTTGATCAGGGATAGTGAGAGTACAGTTGGAGACTTTTCACTGTCTGTCAAGTAGGTTATAGACTGTGGGTCACATGTAGCATATACAGGGACACCTTTCCTGCATTGTGTGCAGGTTTGACAATGCTGTACAGCACTTTAAGGTCCTTAGAGATGGAGCAGGAAAGTACTTTCTATGGGTGGTCAAGTTTGACTCGCTCAACCAGTTGATTGACTACCACAGAACTGCATCAGTAAGCCGGACTCAAAAGATCTCTCTCGTTGAATGTCAAAGCATGGTAAAGACTAGTGCATGTCAATAGCCTGCTACAAGTTTTACAGATCTCTCCAACCTCTTTAGGACTTTGTCACAGCCAGGTATGACTTTGCAGCACAAGAGAATGGCGAACTTCCACTGAGAAAAGGTGAAAGAATTGAAGTCATTGGTAAAGTTGATAAGAACTGGTGGAAAGGAAGGAACAGCTGTGGAGTGGAGGGAATATTCCCCGTGCCCTATGTTGATACATGATTTGTATCTTCTGACAACCTGTGTGCAACACAGCAGTGGATAGTCACATCCGCTCTGGACTCTCTGTGTGACTAGTACTCATTTTCGTATATATGTTTTCAGTTATTTTATAGCATTTTATTGTCTTGCAAACCGGAGGAACGTGGCCGTGGTTTGCTGGGTATATACATATCTCCACAGTTAATATGATAACGAAATCATGTGCGGCTTCAACGCGTTTCTACTATTTTAGGTAATACCGGAGACAAGTGTACACTGTCGACTATCGTTCTCCACTCATTAGCTGAAAAGACTCAGTTGTGAAAAGTAAGTTTGTAGATACCAATAATCCTAGATACCTGTATCGAGTCGTTGGCGCAAAGGTTCGTTTGGCCCGAGTCGTATGTAGCGTACAATTGATTAATGGCACTTGTGAGGCGTTGTACTAGTCTCATGATCACTGGTTAATTCGGCTTTTAGCTGAATTTTGGAAGGAAATTAAGCGCCGGCAGAGAATTTGTCCCTTGTGTGACAATCTAGCCTTTAACAAGAACGAATGTTTGCGTAAACTAGAGTGGACGGATGTACGTACGGAGGTAGATGTCCTATGGCGATGTGCGATGTGAATGGTGTCATCAGAACTAGTCGGTCGTGACTACTGTCCAATTCACTATTTCACAGAACTCAAGAATAATGGAAGCGGTGGCTTTGCATGACTTTCAACCGAGCGGAGACGATGAGTTAGGGTTTCGAAAGAACCAAGTTTTAAAGGTATTACGTAACTGATGATTTAGTCTATCCTGTTCATATGAATAAATGCCACATTTAGATTTTAAGCATGAAGGGCGATTCCAACTGGTACAAGGCAGAACTGAACGGCAGAGAAGGGCTCATTCCAAACAACTACATTCAATTGAAACCAAACCCGTAAAACAGAATTACAGAAATGTTACTATTTTATATTAACGAGTTTCCTCTCCATTGATCCAGATGGTACAAGGTCGACACGACTCGTCTAAAAGCTGAAGAAATTTTAATGAAACAACCCCAAAATGGAGCTTTCTTGATCAGGGACAGTGAGAGTACAGTTGGAGACTTTTCACTGTCTGTCAAGTAGGTTATAGATTGTGGGTCACATGTAGCATATACAGGGACACCTTTCCTGCATTGTGTGCAGGTTTGACAATGCTGTACAGCACTTTAAGGTCCTTAGAGATGGAGCAGGAAAGTACTTTCTATGGGTGGTCAAGTTTGACTCGCTCAACCAGTTGATTGACTACCACAGGACCTCCTCTGTGAGCCGAACTCAAAATATAACACTTCGTGATACAGTGAACAAGGTAAGCTACTTCAAGTCCTGTTTTACCACTAGCTTGTAACAGTATAAGTCTCTCTTTACCATATTATGCACACAGACTGTCAAGGCAAAGTACGACTTTATGTCGCATGAAGCAAACGAACTTCCCATGCAAGTTGGAGATGTTATAACAGTTATAGAGGAAGTCGACAATAACTGGTGGAGGGGAAGGAATACACGAACTGGAGCAGAAGGGCTATTTCCTGTTCCTTATGTTGAGAAGTAACAAGTTGCAAATATAAATCAGTTCTTTTACAGCTTTCCTTGTTATATTTTGACATGATGCACTTGTTGTTTATTCACCTTACTTTAGCATGTAGTACAATTACAATTATCAATGTTCTTGGGTGTATATTGAGTGATAGATGGTAATGATTACATCCAGGCTGTGCTGAGAATAATTACAGGGTTTGACTCCCTGCAGTGAAAATGGCGGAACAGAAGAGCAGTTCGTTGTTGGATTCATTTGTTCAGGCAATTGCGAAATCTTCTGGTTCGTATGTAACTGGGCAATGATCCTATGTCGTGTGCCAAACGTTTAATTTTTACACAGATAATGACGATTGCGAGGAAATTTGTAACAATTTTACTCGGCTTTGCCCAGTAAATGGCTCGGATAAAGGGGAAAGCGACGCCGATAGGACTTTTCGGGCTGGAATAATGGAGCAAGCGTTTAGAGAGTCACTCAAAGTTCAGGTAGGTCCACCAATGGTTCGTTAACCGGGCTTTGAATGAGATGCCATCTTCTGTCACTACCCAGATACAGAACCAAGCAGGCATAGAAAGGTACTGCGGACTGATTCTTCTTTCCGCAAAGTGTGCGGAGAGGAAGGTGTGCCCTTTTACTACTCCTTTCGTTGTTCTGAGTGATGTCTGTGAGAGTCTGCCGCTAGATCGATGTGAAAAGCTGTTCCATTTTGTTGAGGAACACGCAGCAATTTGGACAAATCCACTGTTTTTTAAAGTTGGCAAAAATCAAATGCTTAGAATGTGCAATGACCTCCTCCGCCGCCTCTCATCTTCCCAGAACACTGTGTATTGTGGCAGAATTCAACTCTTCCTAGCTAGGCTGTTCCCCTTGACAGAAAAGTCTGCCCTTAACCTCATGAGCCACTTTAATGTGGAGAATGTGACAGTGTATCAGAAGCTGTCTGATATGGAGAGAGATGAAGCAATGGACACAGAGGCAACGAGATTCTCTGCTGAAGAAGGCCTAATTGATTACAATTTATACTCAAAGTTGTGGTCAATGCAATCGTTCTTTCACAATCCTCTGCTATGCTACGAAGAACCCAAATGGAGCGAGTTTGTGTCCTCGGTGGAAAGTGCCTTGTCAGCTTTTGAAAGTTGCAAGTTAACAGGGATTTCTCGAAAGAAAAGGAAGTTCCAAAATGAGGTGCCATCTGCCACAAATGGAGCAATTCAATTAGGTAGCCTTGAGAGCCACTATTATGCCAAGTTCCTTACAAGCATTAAGCTGATGAACCTACAGTTGAGTGACAGTCACTTCCGACAGCACATTCTTGTTCAAATGCTAATTATGTTTCATTATTTGAGGTCTGATGTAAAGTTCCGCAGTTCCACTTGCGTCCTCCGCCCCCAGCAAGAGACGTGGATAACTAGCACTGTAGAGGCAATCTACTGCTTGCTGGAGGGAACTCCCCCTGATGGAGCCGCCTTTTCATCGTACATAAAACATGTCCTTGAAAGAGAAGACAACTGGATTGGTTGGAAGAATGATGGCTGCCCGTCTCTCCTGTCAAACTCAGCTGGAGAGGGGGACTGTCTGAAGGAGGTGAAGAGAAAGAGGATAGGAGACAGTGTAATGGAAAACTTGCGCAACAAGCGGGTTGATCTTGGCAACACTGAGCTCACAAACCTCTGGAACAGCTTCCCTGATAACCTCAAGGAGTGCCAATCTACTGATCGTAAATTTGTACCCCAACTAGACGAGTTTCTAGCCGATGCAATTCTACAGTCTGACCCAAAGGAACAAGTTGAGGAGGAGTACAAGCTGGTTCGGAGTCCTCTCTTCTCCTTTCGAGCCCTTCACCTCCTGGCACAGAAGAGCCCGCACTTTTTTCAAAGCAATGCTTCGCAACTAATCAAGTCCCTCCCGGAGTTTTTAGAAGGTGTCATTCTCCAGACCTCCAAAGATCCTAAACCAAACGGGAAACCCTGACCTTTGAACTCTTTGTATACGACACTGTGATTACAGCCAGTGTGTTCCTGTAATTATGTATCTTAATAATTTAATGATCAGTCTAGTTCTAGCTAATGATTTCTGAACTCGTGACATATAAGATTACTGTTCAAAATGATTAGCAGACAACGTTTCTATCAACAATACATAAATGTGCAACATTAATGATGGTTGTGCTACAAAATCAAAAAATTACAGTTGTAGATGAAATAGAGATGAATTTCACTTCATCTCCGAGCAGTCCTTATAGCCTTATAGACACCAAAGACAATACTGTAGTAGACAATGGACCAGACAAAGGTAGGCAGAACTCTCCAGAGTACGGGAAACATGATCCAAAAGCCAATCAGTTTGATGACGCAAGCCACCACACTATTCCTCCACATGTGTAACAGCTCCTTCCTACAAAACATATGCACATAGGAACATTCATGTAACATTGCCCTGTAAGCAGAGCCTGTAACTCACTGCACTCCACGCTTTGCCACGTCCCTTAGCCACCAGAGGTGTGAGTACAGCGAGTTGGCGAGGTACACTGTGGCAAAGAGGCTAATGATGGGATGTACAAATATCCAATTCAAAGCAATGTAGAGACTGAACACATGAGGACTGAGGCAGAGCAGTAGCAGCCAAAAGAAGAAGAGCTGTTTGAAAGAGAGCACTTCAACGTCTCCCTGCTCCCAGACATGTTTCCCAGTGAAGCCCTGGTTGTCACCGCCCTGGTTGTCACCGCCCTGGTTGTCACTGCCCTGGTTGTCACTGCCCTGGTTGTCACCGCCCTGGTTGTCACTGCCCTGGTTGTCACCGCCCTGATTGTCACCGCCCTGGTTGTCCACTTCAGGCGGAGGAGAGGTACTGCCGGAGACCCAGCTGGCCAACCAGGTAACAAGAGGACACGAGGGATTCAATGCAGCCTTGTAGAATGGCAGGAAGGCGTGCTCATAGTTGGTGAAGTAAGTCATCCAGACTGCCATATTTGGCATCTCCAATACACGATACATGATTAACACCATCAGAGTGTCCTTGAAGTAGTAGTCCTGTAGAAGCAGACCTTACCATACACACCCAGCCACACCCAGCCACACCCAGCCATGTACAATACACACCCAGCCACACCCACCCATGTACAATACACACCCAGCCACACCCACCCATGTACAATACACACCCAGCCACACCCAGCCATGTACAATACACACCCAGCCACACCCACCCATGTACAATACACACCCAGCCACACCCACCCATGTACAATACACACCCAGCCACACCCATCCATGTACAATACACACCCAGCCACACCCACCCATGTACAATACACACCCAGCCACACCCATCCATGTACAATACACACCCAGCCACTACAGACAATAGATATGTACAAAGAGCTAACATTGAATTGATCCAAGCTTGCTGGCACCGTAGGACACTTTCCTTCTCGGAGCTCCTCAACAGCTATAAGAAAGCTCTTTCGTCTGAATGCTGTCTCTACTCCGAGGTACTCCAGATCCCTCTGGGTCAACCGGAGAAGACGCCTCCCGTCCATGCCCTGCGAGATAGACACTTATAGGCTAACAACCTAACTACATCTGCATGGACCACACCTCATCACGAATGTGTTGTACCAGTTCAGGACCCCACTTGTCAAACTTGGTAGCAATCCATTCGGCCACCTCATGCTCCGACCACTGCTCCACATGGTCATACTCATCTCCGTCCACAATGGCCAAGTAGAACAGAGCTCCCTGCAGCCATAGCAAGACTCCTCAGAGAGGGCAACACACACACTGCAACACACTTACGATGGAAAAGCCAACTATAATGGCCACCAGGCAAGGGAAAGGGGAAATCCCCAGTCTGTGATTTCCTCCAATGTTTACATTAAAGTGAATGTTAGCTCCTCTTCCTCGGTGACGTAATCCTTCTGTTCGACTTGTCTGAGCCTTTTGTCGATAATCGTTCCGACTAGCCTTCACTGCTTCGATGATACTCTTTTCTTCATCGGTCAGTTGAGACCGCCTCGATTCGAGACTCTGCCGCGAGGCGGGGTCACTGTCTAATAAATTTCTAACATGCAAGAATTGTAGACTCAACATTTGTTAATGACAAAGGCGAATTGGTAACTTACCGCAATGCATAGTTTATTTGAGGGAAGGCTTCGGAGGGAATTCGACAGGAAGGGCAGAGAATAGAGCTCGGTTGCTCCATCCAGTTCTGGGCTTCGTTTTTCCATACTTTGGCCAAACAGAGCTCACAGAAAGTATGCCCGCAACTTAACGAACACGGATCCATCAACAAATCGAAACAGATGGAACAAGAGAGCTCTTGTGAAGGCCGCGACGCCGTGTGCAAAGGAACACCTTCTTCTCGCACATTTGCTTGTAAAGCTGCTTCGGGCTCGTCAGTACCCTCCTCATCTCGGTCCTCCAGCGAACTAGGCTTCGAAAGGGGAGTATGAATCATTATATAGCTCCAAGAAATTAGGGAAAACCCCTACAGGCTTTTAATACAGTTTTAATGTAAGTATTATGTGGAATTAGTACTATAACCTCAAATATGATGTTTAGTGCTTTTATACTATAATCACATTTAGTAACAATATAAAAACCTGCAATATAGAAACCCCTTATGGTACGCAAAAATTCAAATTACCAAGATGAACGAGGAACATCCTTCTTTCGCCAAAGTTGAAGACGAATGTCGGTACTGGAAGGAAAAGGCGTCAGAATATCACAGAAAGTAAGAATTGAATTGCGTGGTTCGTATTAGAGAAACCATTGTTTGTACGTTCATAGAAAAACAATTTGTAGCGTTTTGTACTTAAACTTAATTGAGAAAGTTGTTTGCAAGAATCTGTCTAACGAGGCTATCCCTCCTGGTGTGGGTGGGGAAGGATTGCCAACTGTACGAGCGTTCGATAGAGATTCATTACAAGAGAAAATAGTATTTAGCTAATGAATGGTGTTTTGTATGTAATATCCGTTATATGACTGAAAAGTTTGTGTTTCAGTGACGTTTTGGTTTAAATAGTTGGATTGCTGCAAAGGAAGAATTGGAAGATTTCCAAATTAGTAGTAGAGAGTTGGAATCGGAATTGGATGCCCAATTAGAACAACTAGAGCTACAGACAAAGGATCTTCAAACATCTCTGGTGAAACTGGAACAAGAAAATGAAATATTACGTGTGAGTGGGGGCGTGGCCACGGCACATTCCATAGCATTGTACTAGTATCAAGTTATTGTTATACTGGTAGAATCTTCTGTCCCTCTGTTGATGCAGGGTCGATTGGATGCTCAGCAGAACGAGTCGTATGTGACCATCAACACGCTGCAGGAAGAGCAGGCTGAGTTGAGTCAAATTAAGGAGGAACTTGCACGATATACACGTGATTTGGAGCAAAAGAATGATGACTTGGAGCGACAAATGAGGTAGTACTCCTGAACAAGCATACCTAAAGAGGTCAAAGGTCATATGCCTCCTTTAGGGTAACGCTAACAACACTGGAGGACTTTGAGGCTCGCATGAACCAGCAGATTGAGAGGAATGTGATCTTGGAGAGTGAGCTGGACGACAAGGAGAACATGGCTGTCATGTGTCAGCGTCTCAAGGATGAAGTGAGGGACTTGAGACAAGAAATAAACCGGCACCAGAGGAAGAAGGATGATTTGAATGAGTCGCAACTTGCCACTACCCCCCTGGCCTCTCCTCAGCAAGGTATTGTGCAACACTCTCCGCTCCTCATTCCTATTGTTATTGTTTTGTTCCTTAAGGAGGAGGAGTTCAGTCCAAATCTCAAATATCTGTGATGGGGTCCTCAACATCAACGCTGAATGGCCGTCCTCCCATACTGACCCCCTCTACGAGGATCAATGCACTGAACATGGTTGGAGACCTGTTGAAGAAAGTTGGAGTGAGTCTTTTTGTCCTTATCACATCTGCCTAGTCCATGTCAATGAGTGTTCTCTCGCAGGCTCTGGAATCTCGCTTGGCCTCCTGTCGATCACACATCATCACAAAAGAGGCTCACAAGGCCATTGAATCTTCTACTCCTCAGAGGTGAGTGCTTGATGTAGTCCTCTATGACTGTTGGATCACATGCCACTGGCCCGTGGGATCTGTAGTCTGGCCACTGGCCCGTGGGATCCGTAGTCTAGCCACTGGCCCGTGGGATCCGTAGTCTAGTCACTGGCCCGTGGGATCCGTAGTCTAGCCACTGGCCCGTGGGATCCGTAGTCTAGCCACTGGCCCATGGGATCCGTAGTCTAGCCACTGGCCCGTGGGATCTGTAGTCTAGCCACTGGCCCGTGGGATCCGTAGTCTAGCCACTGGCCCGTGTGATCCGTAGTCTGGCCACTGGCCCGTGGGATCCGTAGTCTGGCCACTGGCCCGTGGGATCCGTAGTCTGGCCACTGGCCCGTGGGATCTGTAGTCTAGTCACTGGCCCGTGGGATCTGTAGTCTAGCCACTGGCCCGTGGGATCTGTAGTCTAGCCACTGGCCCGTGGGATCTGTAGTCTAGCCACTGGCCCGTGGCCTATACTGCTCATTGAAGGCTAGATCAAGCTGTAAACTACTGCTGATCTTCTTTGCAGATCAAGACGTGTTGTCACTGGATCGCGGCTAAATGGTGAGATTCAGAAGCAGACAAGTGGCAACGTAGCTACCATCACTGTCTGAGCAAAGCTGTCCACTGACATGGGTGAAGTGCTATCTAGTCAAGTGCACTAATTTATTAACAATTTTGATTTTTATAATTTTGGAGGAGAAATCCTGTCATTGTATGTATATATTCGTATAAAGAGTCAATTTGTTAGGAAATGAAACGGTGAAGTTCAGTTGTTTTATGGAGGCTCGAGTGACGTCATCGTCCAAGATGAAGGTCCTCGGCGTTGGAATAGTTTGTTTCGACGTCGTACACACTTGTGCAAGTTATCCCAAGGAGGACGAAAAGGTTCGCGCGCTATCAGAACAGTTTCGTAGAGGTGGAAACGCATCCACGTTCGCCACTGTGGTATCGCTGCTCGGAGAGCACTCGGTCGAATTCCTCAGCACCGTTTCCTCGGGCTATGAAACAGAGTGAGGGCGCCTTGAGATGGTAAAGGTCATTTGAGAGAAGTAATTTGCTCTGTCTTTAGGTTTTGTTTAAGCGAAATGAAGTCTTGCGGAGTTGGAGTGCAGTATTGCGTGGAGCACTGCAGTCACCATTTGCCTACTTCCTACGTAATCATAAGCAAAGAGACCAACTCAAGAACTATTGTACATCACCGGTACAGTGCTAGTCTGAAGAAATCAGACCTTATCGACTGCGTGATAAGATCTGACGACTCTCGACCGGATTTCTGTTCATAGATACGTTTTGTAATTGCTCAGCAAGGGGAGAAACGATTTGTAGGAGGAGGAATCGATTTTGCGCTATCGCAACTTTGTGTTACAATAGAACTAAAGGATAAACAAAGAGAGGCTTTAGTTTTAGCTCTTCAAAAGAGGGATATCTTTGTTAGTCTTCCAACAACATAATCAAAGGACTATGATGTCCTGACCGTTCAAGCAAACGAAATAACCGACGGCTTTGGAAGACCGCATTGCATGCTAAAAGCATACTAGAATACAAAGCGTATGAAGTCGTTAGCTCATTTGCTGACTGAGCATACCTTCCTCTAAATATGGAAGGTGATGACCACTAATTGACCGCAGAATTTCTCAAGGAATGTCGAGAACTGCAACAGAAAATCGGCCGAGAGTCCTCAGACCCTTACTGAAGCGGTGATTGCGCAATGAAAGGGTCTGATTTCATCAGACTAGTACAGTGCTGGAAAGGAGCTAGTCACATGACTATCACATGACCACTCATTTATTAGAGATATACCAGAACTAACTTATGAAGATTTTCAAAATGTTCCTTGGCGCCAATTTAATTGGATTCACTTTGAGGTTAAAATTGTTATTGCACAAAAATCTTTTCTGCAATTGCAACATGTTTGTTCCATGCATATTGTTTAGGGTCGTAACTTGTCTGCAGTACAAAGAGTTATAGAAGACATTGCCAGTTTCAACAAAACTGCTTCAGCTGATCAAAGAATAAGAGTTTCAGTTGAGTTGGAGAAGCCTTTTGTTAGGGATGCTCCACACAAGATTCACCTTCAAGCTGACCTGGTGGGTTCCGTAAGTTGTAGTACTATGTTCTAGAGTATATTCCACAAATAGGTTCTCATTGGAAAGGATTATGCAATGAGCTCAGGATACCACTCTGCTACTGAGGCTGTGCTTGGAGTTGCCATGGAAACAAAGAAAGGGTGGGGCTTGTTATTACCTTGGTAACCCTGATGAGTGTTTCATGTTTGTGCTCACCTCTGTAGAGCAGCCATAACTTGCACTTGGGGGGATCAAGGGGCAGCAGGGCTGGACAATGGAGGACATGTGAGTTAATCATCCTCAAACTCCCTGCCCCCATCAGATAGGCTACAGTGGTATCCCCTCCCTGCCCCCTCAGATAGGCTACAGTGGTATCCCCTCCCTGCCCCCTCAGATAGGCTACGGTGGTGTCCCCTCCCTGCCCCCTCAGATAGGCTACGGTGGTATCCCCTCCCTGCCCCCTCAGATAGGCTACAGTGGTATCCCCTCCCTGCCCCCTCAGATAGGCTACAGTGGTATCCCCTCCCTGCCCCCTCAGATAGGCTACAGTGGTGTCCCCTCCCTGCCCCCTCAGATAGGCTACAGTGGTATCCCCTCCCTGCCCCCTCAGATAGGCTACGGTGGTATCCCCTCCCTGCCCCCTCAGATAGGCTACAGTGGTATCCCCTCCCTGCCCCCTCAGATAGGCTACAGTGGTATCCCCTCCCCCCCCCCCCCCCCCCCAGGCGTTTCTGGTCCCTGCCCACCCCCCAGCAGAGGTGGTGTCCACACTCGGAGCTGGAGATACCTTTAATGCTGGTGTAGTGAACAAGCTGCTATCAGGCAGTTCGCTGAAGGATGCAGTCACATTTGCTTGTAAACTAGCCGGTCTCAAGTGTGGTACAACTGACTACAAAGACTTAAAGAAAGCAATATCTGAAACTTGAATTGCTGTATCTGTTTATTATGTTTATTTAGAAAGAATATTTATAAAATTGAAAATGTATAGAAAAGTAATTTAAAGTGCTTCTCTTCTCCGGGAGCTTTGTCTCTGCTCATGTTGGTGAGGCAGTCTTGCACTGGTTGCCTTGACTTAATGAAGTGGACTGCCAGGCGTCCTTGTTAACGTAGAGGGGGTCCTCTTCCAACTCTGTGTGTTTGTGGAAGTCTTCATAGACAGCCACCCTCCGAAGACCAGGCTCTGCTGTCTCAGGCTTTTCCAGTGCATATTCGCTTTGAGAAGCGTCCAGTGAAGTAGTAGTTTCATTTCTCCCACTTTTGTGGACAGTTAAGATGGCCGGACTGCTTGCAGAAGGAGAAATTCTTTTTGGTTTTCCCACTTTCTCCTTTTTCAGGTCAGTCAGTGCTTTCAGTACACTGCCACAATCGGGTCTCTCCTCAGCCCTCTGCCAGCAATCACACATTACAGAGTACCTGAACATGAGGAAAAGAAGTAGAGAGAGATGGGAGGGATGCAGAGTGGGGAGAGGGAGTGAGAAGAGAGGGAGGGAGGGAGAGATGGAGTGAGGGAGAGATGGAGTGAGAAGAGAGGGAGGGAGGGAGAGATGGAGAGAGAAGAGATGGAGTGAGAAGAGAGGGAGGGAGAGATGGAGAGATGGAGAGAGGGAGTGAGGGAGTGATGGAGAGAGGGAGGGAGGGAGAGATGGAGTGAGAAGAGAGGGAGGGAGGGAGAGATGGAGAGAGGGTAACAATGATTGCTAACATGGTAAAGAGTAAATCTTCCTCATCCACTGTGTTCTCCAACACAGACTGTGATACTCCTCTTTGTTTCAGTTTTACAACCTCTTCGTTCATCAGGTCTTCGTACGGCCACTGAGCAAAGCTGCACAGCTCCCATAGAGTGACCCCAAGGGACCTAACGGGAGAGCCAGTGTGAGAGATGGTCTGTGAGAGCTAGTCATGCTTACCAAATGTCCCCAGAGAGGGATGGAGGGTGTGTTAAACTGGCATCATTTGAGAGGTCAATGTACTCAGGTGCTATCCATCTAATTGGGATCCCTTGTTCCTCCCCACTGGGGGAGTAGTAGTCCTCCTTCATGTGCACAGGAATGGTGATTGGATCACAAGACTGTTCACTGCACATCAGCAGCTGAAAGACTCACTTGAAACATGTCCTTGGTGAGACCATACTCGCCTAACTTTACTGTGTAGTCACCCATAACCAAGCAGTTCCTGCATGCTAGATCACTGGAGTGGTGGAAGGGGGCTAATAAGGACTGTGAATGAGAGCTATTTCAGGTACCTACTTGTGAGCAATATTTCCTTTGTGCATGTGGTAGAGGCCCTCAGCAATGTCACAGGCCATCCCATGAATCACACCTCTCTCCTTAAACACATTCTGTTCCCAGCGAACCTTCACCAGAAATGACTTCAAGTTTCCCTGTGGGAACCAAAGAGACAGTCAGCACTTCAGTGAGGCACATGCACACAGTACAAGCCCACGTTACTGCAATGTTCCAGAGCCAGCATGATCTCCGTGCTGTCCTTACACACTGCTAGTACAGCTAAAATATTTCTGTGCTTGAGTGCCCTGCAGAGTGTCAGAGAAGGAATACGTTAGACCGCCTCTCACAAGAGGAACAGTCAACTCACTTCATTGACTTTACTGACTCCAAAAACAAATCTCTCTCAGCCCCACTAGCTGATGACTTTAGCACCTACACAACAGCAAAGCCATGCATGATTTAGCTTCAAGCTAACAAGATCCTTCCTGACCTTTACAACTATAGTTGACTTTTTCATTCCTTTGATAATTCTCTGGGCCTCAGCCAAGTAAACCTAATATTGTACAATAAGGTTGAGACTAGTAAATGTGCCAGTTGATGCCCTACTTTTCCAAATGAAGCACTTCCTAATTCCTTCTTCAGTTTGATTTGCTTTGAGGGAAAATTAATTGTAGTGTTTTGCTCCTGACCTGCAACTGATTTTGATAAAGTTTGATCCAACTGGAGAGTTGCATCAGATGTCTTTGAGGTGTCTGACAGAAGGGAGGAGGAGAGGTCCACAGCAGGAGCACTAGCCGCAAGGTCCCCTGAGCTCCAGTCAGACTCTGCTATGGAGCTGATACTGTTGATACTGCGGGGCACACTCTTTTGTCTAGAGGGACCACTTTCATTGGCAGAGTCTTGTTCCATAAGTGGACCAGTGTAGCTCCATCTTTGTGGTTTGATGGCCCTTGTCCCTTTCACAGGATTGGATTGAGTAGAGCCTGATTTGGGATCAGTGGTGGCATATGTATTAACAATGTGAACACCTTCCAACTCAATAAGAGAGTTGCGCAAGTTCTGTTGCCGGGCAGCAGGTAGGAAATCAGACTCAAAAGTAGACCTTCGTTTCAACACTACATTTTCAGGGCTGTTTGTCTGGTTGGGAACTGAGAAGGAAACTGCTCCACTTAACTGGCTCTGGACTGCAGGCTTAGAGGACTACACACAGTGTCAGAATTTAGAGTATGTAGAGATTCTTCAGCAGTCACTAACCTTCATTCTGTTCCCTCTTCCGCAGCACTTGCAGAAGCAGCAAATCAAAAGGGCTAGTGCCAATAATACAACAGTTCCTGCAAGCACAAATATGGCAATCCACAGCCCGAGGGTGGCCCCCTGGGGAGGCCACACTTGACCAGTCTCCATTACTACTGGCAGTGCTAAAGGAAGGAGTGATGCTAGCAAATAGGGGTGTGACACTAGCCAAGAGGAGGCGTGGCACTAACTAGAAGTAGGCGTGGCACTAACCACTAAAAGTGCGAGACATACACATTTCCACGTACCTGGATCAGACATTTCACAAGTGTCTACTGAACCAACCATACTACACATTCTGCACAATGCAAGATCGTTAGGCCCCAAACAGCCCCCAGCTACTGCACAGGAGCTGTGACAGCTTGCGGTACCTGCACAGAAAATGTACTTAATCTTCTCTGACCTCGATACTCAGTACAGACCTACCGCACGAATCTCCGTTGTCCCTTATCACGAGGGAGGGGATGTGCTTCTCCGCCCACGTGTATTCCCAGGACGCGGCGTTGCTGAGCATATTCCTCCAGTCGATCCCCTTGTCGCCAGCACTATCACTGGACCTGATGATGTACTCCCCGTCGCCCCAGCGCGGATATCCCGCAAAGCAGAGAGCGCTGTTGCCTTCGATATGTACGGCTCCACTGTCAATGTTCACCAAAGACCTTAGCCACGACAGATCCCTGATGCTAGGATTATACGTAACGACGAGAGCACGACCGAGCGAGAGAGGGTTCCCTTCGATGACTTCTAACGAAGCCAGTCCACTGATCGTATTTAGGTCGTGGTTTCTGTCGATACTGAGATACCCCCCGATGCGAGTTAGCTTGGTGAAGCTGAGGGTCCCTTCAACACCACCTAGTTGAGTTTCTGTCAAGATAGGATTTTGTCTAATTATGACACTTCCTCGAACTTCTCTCAGCTCTTCAAACCCAAAAAGCGACATCATTTTCTGGTTTCCGTCGATAATGAGGGAGCCGTTGATGGTCGTCAGTCGGGACCACCCGCTCAGTGCGTCCAAGCTAGCGCAGCACTTGAAGATTAGCGAGCCGAGGACGACGCGGATGCTGTCGGTCGGTCCGGAAAAAGAGGTGACGTAGCAAGGCGCTGTGCAGGACAAGTCTCCAACAATCAAATCAGAAGTGATAGTTGTGCAGTCGCGGAGCTGGTTCACCTGCGAGTTAATGCTGATGGGAACCTCCACGCTGCAGTCTGGGAGAGACACAGAGCAGTGCCGCATGCATGCTGCTACGCACACACAATGACCTACCTTTGCTGGCTGCAAACGGACTGGTCAGTAGTAGCAGTACAGCAAGTTGGCCAGACATCGTTGTACTGCTGGGAAAGGGGCGTCTGCCATTAACGCGGAATAAACGCATAATATCTCGATATTGTTCAAAATGGCCGGCGATATGCAAACGTGACCACGACCCCGATGACCTGCAAAGTGCATAGTGGAGTTCAGAACGTGTTCCTGCTATGTTTTTAGGTGAGCTTGTTTGTGCTGTAATGATCTCCTAGTTCGAAGTGTGAGGTTCTGTATTCTTCAGTTCGTTGTCTGCAGCTAATTAGCCAGCAAACGTTCAATCGTCAGGTCGCAAGATTAAGTATTGGAATAGTTTGTCTTTCCAATGACAGAAGAGTGAGTTTGTAAATCACGAGTAGAGCCTGCTTTGTTTGATTATATATCCACGTAGTCCACAGCCATTAACTCCGCCCTCATCCGAGGCCACGCCCACAGCAAGTCAAACGCTTCAATTAAGGGAACTTTGGATGCTTTAGAAAGTAATTCCTTGAAACCATGGCAACTGCCGGCTTGTTACATGAAGTTATCCAAATGGAGGTTGAGTGGTCAGTCAGCACTTCCACCCCCCCCCCCCCAGGAGTAGTGTATGATGCCTATTTTCTTATTTTTGTGCAGCACTGGTTGTCCTGACAACCATGGGTGGGTATGTGATGGCTCCAGTTGCTATGGACTACCACCTGTTGCTATGGACACTAGCTGGTACAGGACTCTGTTCAGCCTCAGCCAATACCATCAACCAGGTAGGAGTGGTAGCCTGTAGGACTGCTGAGCTCCATGTGATCTGTCTGCTCCTAAATAGTGGATAGAGGTGCCCTTTGACTCAAGAATGACTCGTACTAGAAATAGACCTCTGGTACAGAAGGTGATTAGGTAACTCTATATTTCTCTATCCTTGTTCTTGTCTTGAACTTTGACCCCACTCCTCTGCAGCCCAACTCACGCTCTTCTCTTTGGAGCTGTCAGTGGGATAGTTGGAGTTGCATCACTGGTTGCCATGGTGAACCCCCTGACAGGGCTCATTGGTGGAGCCAACATTCTGCTGTACACAGCCTTGTACACTCCAATGAAGAGATACAGTATAGTCAATACATGGGTGGGGTCAGTAGTGGGGGCACTCCCTCCTGTTATGGGCTGGACCGCTTGTATGAACACAATTGATCCCGGTGCTCTCGTGATGGCGGCCATCTTGTATGCGTGGCAGTTTCCTCACTTTAATGCTCTCAGTTGGAGTGTCCGCAAAGACTACAATAGAGGTGGCTACAAGATGATGGCGCTGTCTCATCCAGACCTCTGCAAACGTGTGGCTCTGAGGTACAGTCTGGCGCTCATTCCTATCTGCACAGCTGCCCCTTTGTGTGACCTGACGTCATGGTGGTTTGCTGTAGACAGTCTTCCAGTTAACGGCTACCTTTTATTCCTAGCATGGAAGTTTTACCAAGATGCCAATTACAAGACTGCAAGAAAACTCTTTCGATTCTCACTATTTCATCTTCCACTAATAATGGCATTTTTATTTATTAACAAAAAATGGACAGAAAACAATTAAAATGTTTTAATTTGCTTTTGTTTGATCATCTTCAGCTAACAAGCCAATCAGTTCATCAGCTTCATCAGTAACTACAGCTGTAGCATTGTTCTGCTGCTTCAGGAATAACTCAGCTACCTACACAAGCACGACACAGATATAGTATTATTAGTAGCATAGTAGGTTAGGGCATCCCGCAGTGAAGTCCATGCAGGCGCTGGGAGGAACATACTTGAGAACTGCTAGTAGCTTGATTTGGATTTTTATCTGTTCTGAGACGTATAAAACGGGGGAATCTTAGGGAAATACCCTTTTCAGGATCAACCTGCAATAACAGTAGTGGTTAAGTCTATTTACACAAACACTCTCCTCATTTGTACCTTTCCGACTCCAGCTTTGTACACCGGAGAGATGGAGAGGTCTGCTGCTCGAACCTCCCACACCTGCACTGGTTCAAACCACTGGTCTGGCTGATCACCATCGTCATGACGATAGTAAGTCTTCCGTGCTTCAATCACATGGTCCTTAAAGAATATAGTATGCTCATTCAAATCTTCATCAGAAAATCCGGTACCAATCTGAGCAGGGTGAGGCAGGGAGATACCGACCTATGTAAAGGGGTCTAGGGGTAGAGACACTTGGAAAGCTTACTTTACAAATAGTCTGATACTCCTCTGTGTCCTCGTCATAACAGGCGAGCAAGAATCCTCCGTACTTGCCAGTCCTCTTCCCAGTGCCATGGTAACCGCCCACCACCACCAGATCCAGTGTGTCGCCAACACCCTCCAAGTAATCCTTCTTTAACTATAAATATTACACAACCAGGGATGTAACATAGACGGCACTTGAGTGGGACCATCTCCTAATATGCAACAAGTTGGCATACCTTTAGCCAATTCCTGGATCGCTTGGCAATCTCATATGTGGCATCCTTATCCAAAGTCTTGACCATCAAACCTTCGCAGTTACCTAGGTCACCACAGGCGACATCAACAAGTGTGGACTGCAGCACAGCAAGACATACTTTTGATAGACTCTTCTAGAAACTCTTGTATCTGATCCACATCAGAGAGGTCGGCTGATTTGGCAAATGTACACTCCTAATGTACATAGACACTACATGGAATGGGCTCCAATACTAAAGAGCTTTGTCGTACTTACTCCTTCAACTTCATTGAAATGATCTCTTAAAAGTTCTCTTCTTCTCTGAAGTGGTTCAGTCACGAGAGACTTTATAGAAGAAGAGCGTCATAAAGCAAGTCACATGACAGTCACATGGTAAGTGTACCTTGCCATTCAGATAGAGAAGATCAAAGAGGAAGAGACAGACATTCACTTTTATGTTTGCCAGCTCCGCCCCCTTCCTCTTTCTGGTACTGAGTACTTGGAATGGAAGGATTTGCCCCTTCTCTCTGTCCCAAGCCACCACCTCGCTATCCAGTATGCACGACCTGGTCCCCTCCCTCATCAGCTGCAGGAGACACACCCACTCACAGCCAGGCACACCCACTCAGCCAGGCACACCCACTCACAGCCAGGCACACAAAAGAACAGTGTCACACACCTTGGTCATTCGGCCTCTGATGTCCGGCCACTTTGATGTGTTGTCTTCCTGGTTGCGACTGTAAATGTTTACTTCTCCACTCTCACAGACGTGAATCTGAGCTCTCTCTCCGTCATACTTGTACTCACAAGTGAACCGTGACCCCTCAAACCTTCTCAGGACCTCCTGCACCCCCTTGGTCGGGTGGGCCAGCATCGGCTTCAGGGGGATACCTTATAGAGGAACACTTACATAAGCCCCTCCCACTCACAAGCCCCTCCCATACTCACACAGCCCCTCCCACTCACACAGCCCCTCCCACACCCACACAACCCCTCCCACACTCACACAGCCCCTCCCACACCCACACAGCCCCTCCCACTCACCTGGTGTGAGCTGGCAGTGTTTCCTCACTTCGTGTACACCGTGTTTCAGCAACTTTGGGATCATCTTATCAAAGTTGGGATACTCACTGCACGTACAACAGATGACTGCAGTAACTAACTCTGTGTAGCAAACCTATCAATAACCTGTATGTAGTTTTGATGATTAGAGTGGCCTTTTCTACATTTTCTTTGAGTTTATCTTTGCCTAAGCCAGCGCCCTTGTCCTCGTTAGCAAGAGAATGAGTTTGGTTCGGAGGGGTTAGCACGACTGCTCTGCCAAGAGCTTGCAGCACAGACTGTTCGGCCAACCCTATCCGCAGCTTGCCACTCAGAGATCGAATGATGTACTTGGCCTCCCCTGGCTGACACGCCACAAACATTCCTCTGATAATGTCAATCTTCTTGGTCTGGGACTACATAAACCAGGCACATCATTGCAGTCCTGGAGGTAACATGGACAACTTACTGATGTACCAGAGAGCCGTGCAATCTCCTTCATCTTCCCTAACACTCCTTTAACTGTCAGAGGAGAAGCCTTGAACATGGTTTTCTGACTGTTACGGCTACTCTAAAGGTTGACAAGAAGCGATCGCATGCTAGAACAGGTCAGTCAGGGCTCATAGTGTACCTCTGCTATGATACCAAGATCTCCCTTCTGCACTAAATCAGATTTAATGTGGTCTGTGGTCCGTCCAGTGCTCATCGCTATGGCCTTGATGAGCAGGGAGTCACCCACTCCCAGCTCCAGCCCCTCGTACGCAGGACCAACCTGGTTCAGACACAGGTAGATGCAAGGAACCAGGTCCTCCGGAGTCAGTGCTATAACCGAGCGGAAGAGGTTGGCCAGTATCTCTACAATCTTCAGCCTTGCAGAGGTGCTCTCAATGCACTGCAAGGTACGAGCCAGAGCTCCATAGGGGACCCTGATAGGATACAAGGGTCAGCTGAGGTGACAGGGGAACAAGAGATGACACTCACTTCTCTCCATTCTTCCAACAAGCATCCCGCAGGGGGCCATAGGGAGACTTTGTGGGATCGTACTCCTGAACACTGACAGCTTCTCTTGAGGATAGTGAGGTATCCATGGCAACCTCTTCTCTTGATGGCTCAATAGTTTCCGTTCCCTCTTGATTGCAATCTGACCCATCCTGTAGCAAAGAGCAATAGATATCTCTTTCACTAAGAATCTCACTGAAGTACTCACTTTACCATCAGAGGAAGGTACTTCAGGAGAGACCTTTGACAAAGGAGCGGTTGCATCAACCACTTTGCCGGTATGTTTCCTGGCCGTACGTCTCCTGGGGGGTGTGTTGAGGGTGGAGGTACCTTTAGTCTTGTCGGCTGATTCAGAATCATTTGGTTTCATTGTTTTTGAAGGCAGCGCGTCTGTATCCACAATCTTTTCTGCACAGCTGTCACCATCGCTGTCACTCTCCTCAATGCGACTCCTTTTCCGTGTCGCGCTGCTAGAGGACTTGCTAATTATCGGATCATCCTCATGGCTAAACATGATTGCACACCAGTATCTAGTACAGCGCTACTTTCAGCTGCCATCATACGTTACCTTTCATTTTTCGTATGTTTTTCTTGAGAAGCAGGAGGCGTCTTCACTTTGGAAAAGAATGACCTGAGCGACGCAGAGAAAAGTTGGGACAAGTGTAAAGTACCGCGTCAACAAGCACTCACCCGCGGTGAACGACTCTACTAGGGCGCAACAACCAACATTTGTAACACTCAATCGCGACTCCACTAAATGGCAGTCTTAGAAGCCGATGTACGTTTAACCTAACAGTATTAAGGGCTACCAAGCTAGCTATCATTTCGCTTACAGTAGAGACATCTTCTTGATTTGCCCGCGTAATTCGCATGGAAAAACACAGCTCTTGAATCACGTGATCACTTCCTAATTAGGAATTGGACACAGGTGGAGCTAGATAGCTTTTGGTAATGGGAAAGATAACATATTCAGACTATCTTAAAGCATCATGAACACATTTTCCAATTGTCCAATTAGTTTTGAAAATCAAAGTTCCACTGAAATCTATTTACTTTTGGTTAGACAACAATAACAACATGTCTTTAAAAAGGAGTTTTCTCGGCTGTGGCAAGCTCCTGTTTGCTTGTATAGAATCCATCTGCATAGAGAAGGATGCTGATGGCTTTAAAGTACAACTAATTGTTATTAATTACTCACCAAATACTTTAAATGTGAACATTTGCTTTCCTCTGCTTTAAAGTATTCAAAGTACATTTCCGTCCATTTCATGTTGAAAAGTTCAGCAACTTAGAGGGAAGGAGAGGTGAGTCAGATGTGACTTTGTCCAGTAGTGGCCTACCTAAAGTATTGCTGGTTAGTACTGCATAGCGAATGAGTGATTCAATGCAGACGATTGCCGAGTCACTGATAATGGGCTGGTCCTGTGAATGAGACATAGTCAAGGCACTCATTATGAGTGGGCTGGTGAGACTTACACTAATGGAGATGTTTAACAGTATGATGTAAAGAGATTTGACCAAGTTGTGAAAGCTGTTCATTGGAAAGGTTTGGGCACTTTTCAGTGCAAATGGCAGTGGATTTCCTCTGGCTCCAAACACAGCCGTCCAAACATGTATAGATGACACTGCGCAGACCAAAGGCCACATTGGAATGGAACATTGAGCACATGCATAGTTGCGTACTTTGAGCCGAGGGACTGCATGTCAACTGCAGTGAGTGTACCAGTCCATCAAGTGATGTCTCCACCGCATTCAGAGAGGTAATCTTCTCCGTTCTGTGTAAAGCATTAAAGTTGATGAGTAAACTGACTGTTGCCATGGCAACACTGGATTCCCTATAGGTCTGATAAAATATCCATTTTAGAGTGTGACCCATTAAATTACTGTCTATAACTCACCGGACCTGCGGGGCCTGGGAGGAGGGAGATGAGTTTGTGGAGAAATGGCTGGTTGCTTGAGAGAAAGGTTCCAACTATCACATGACCATCATGTGACTCATCTGAGCTCATTATAGTACAGAGCAGCAGCAGGGCTGTGCTGTAGGCAATGCTGTACTCCTTTAGGAATATGCATGTAACTCTATGGACTATCCTCAGCCACTCCCTCCTGCCACACCCCTTTGTGTAAACATGCATCAGTAGATCCATTGTAATGTGGAGGACAGCTAATAAGCAAAATAGTGTAGGTCCTCGTTTTGTAATTAAAGGGTTTTCCTCACCTTCATTTTCTCTGGAGTGATCACATAGGTATGACTCTAGAGTGTCAATTATGTCTTCCTTCAGAGGAGATTCCCCATCAATGAATCCAATTAACAGCTCTTTTATGGAGGAACGTGGTGAGCACTCATCCTCTTCAAACAGTACTTCCTATGAGTTGATCGGATGTGTGATGTCATGTGACTTGCATGTGACTTGGATGTGATGCTTACTAGTAGCTGCAAGAGTATAGTAGCACTGTCCAGTGCAAGTGTGGCAATGTAACTCTTTGGAGATTTGCAGTAAAAGTGAGAACTGTTGGTCTCGCAGAGAATCAGGGTTTGCCTTACCTGAGAAGGTGAGGAGGGGGGAGGTGAGGAGGTGGGGAGGTGGGGAGGTGGGGAGGTGGGGAGGTGGGGAGGTGGGGAGGTGGGGAGGTGGGGAGGTGGGGAGGTGGGGAGGTGGGGAGGTGGGGAGGTGGGGAGGTGGGGAGGTGGGGAGGTGGGGAGGTGGGGAGGTGGGGAGGTGGGGAGGTGGGGAGGTGGGGAGGTGGGGAGGTGAGGAAGTGCAGAGAGCCTACCCAAGGTCTAAGAACATTAAGCACTTCTCTGTTGGTGCTTGCTACGCTATTGATCCACTCCAAAGGTGCTGGGTGGGGTAAAAAGATCACATTTGGGGTGGGTAGAGTGTTCAGGAGAGCTAGCAGTAGGTGCTCCAAGTTTGTGCTACCCAATTTGGATGGCTTCTGTTGAAGGTCATTCAGACATATCTACAAATATATCCAGTGGGAGGACATGTTGGGAGTGTGCCTGGAGGAAAGTGGGTGTGCCTGGAGGAAAGTGGGTGTGCCTGGAGGAAAGTGGGTGTGCCTGGAGGAAAATAGGTGTGTCTGGAGGAAAGTGGGTGTGTCTGGAGGAAAGTGGGTGTGTCTGGAGGAAAGTGGGTGTGTCTGGAGGAAATACTGAGAGGATTTACTGTAGAGAGAAGTAATGACTGTTTCAGAGTAGTCGTGTGCAAGGAGTCCACAGAGTGTGAGGTGAGGTAGTGATTGACAGCTCGCTGCAGGTCCACCAGTGGATATATCCTGGAAGATATTAACAGAAAGTAGGCGTGGCAGTTGGTGCAATAGTGGGTGTGATTTAGGTGACACCTGTTTCCAAGTGAATAGTCTGCATACAACAGGCACAATGCACTGTGTTGTACTGCATTGCTGTAGCTGGTGGAACTTGGTCCGATGTACTCCAGAATGGAAGTGGATCCACCTGCATACACAGTAGATATAGAGACCTGATTATGCATATAACAGTTCCACTTCCCAATGTATCTTATATACGTACTCATGATGCAGGCAAGACCCTTTGTCAGGACTGCTTTGGTAAACGAGACATCTTCAGCTGTCATGAACAGCTCTGCCAATCTGCAACATACTGTACACATCAGCCTCTCACTGGCACCCCTGTGGAGACACGCCCCCAAAGATAAGTGGGTGTGGCGGGCATGTAGTCTCATGCACCTACCTCATCTCTGCAAAGTGCCTCATGTCCAGTACAATCTCAAGCAGACCACAGATCACTATGTACACACAGCAAACAAACTGTTGCTTGGCAACCATCACTACAGCTGCCTACAGTACCTAATCGCTTGGCAACCATCACTACAGCTGCCTACAGTACCTAATCGCTTGGCAACCATCACTACAGCTGCCTACAGTACCTAATCGCTTGGCAACCATCACTACAGCTGCCTACAGTACCTAATCGCTTGGCAACCATCACTACAGCTGCCTACAGTACCTAATCGCTTGGCAACCATCACTACAGCTGCCTACAGTACCTAATCGCTTGGCAACCATCACTATAGCTGCCTACAGTACCTAATCGTATCACTACAGCTGCCTACAGTACCTAATCGCTTGGCAACCATCACTATAGCTGCCTACAGTACCTAATCGTATCACTACAGCTGCCTACAGTACCTAATCGCTTGGCAACCATCACTATAGCTGCCTACAGTACCTAATCGTATCACTACAGCTGCCTACAGTACCTAATCGCTTGGCAAGGAGACCTGAGACCAGTGATTCTTCTGTTTCTACCAGCAGTTGACTGGCGAGCTCCAAGACACCACAGCCCAACTCCAGTTGGAGATTATCTATGTTAACCTGAGAGAGTAAACAATGACCATGATATGGAGTGAACAGTGTATCACATGACATCCACATGACCATGACACACGAGGACTTGCCAAAAAATAGGGCATTACTATTAGTTCAAATGCTTCAAATAGAAAACAGTCGATATCTGAGATTTCATTGTATAGCACTTGCAAATTATCCCTGGAGTACCTGGAAAGTAGAAGGATGGATGGATGGATGGGTTGGTGGGCGGATGGATGGATGGATGGATGGATGGATGGATGGATGCCAACTTGTGTAAGGCTGTTAACGTTGAGAGGTACTGCTGAAATAAGACTTGAGCTCCTTTACTTTTTACCATCTGCCAATTGGATGTAGTTACCATGGTGACCTCAGCATAACAAGATATTTTTCTACAACTTTTATCGTCTGCCCAATCTTCTAGTCGACATTGAACACTTGCAAGGAGTCCCAAAAATGTTTGAATAACAAACTTGTTTGCATCAATATGATCGTAACTGTAAAGTACATAACAGACAGTGGATGGGGTGGGGATTAGGGGCAGGGGGACGGAGTGTGGATCTGGGGCAGGGGGCGGGGATTAAGGGTAGGGGCGGGGTGTGGATCTGGGGCAGGGGGCGGGGATTAAGGGTAGGGGCGGGGTGTGGATCTGGGGCAGGGGGCGGGGGTGGGGATTAAGGGTAGGGGCGGGGTGTGGATCTGGGGCAGGGGGCGGAGTGTGGATCTGGGGCAGGGGG
Source organism: Chondrosia reniformis (assembly GCA_947172415.1). Classification (NCBI taxonomy): domain Eukaryota; kingdom Metazoa; phylum Porifera; class Demospongiae; order Chondrillida; family Chondrillidae; genus Chondrosia; species Chondrosia reniformis. The sequence goes on from OX359192.1 coordinate 8,877,004, forward strand.
CGGAGTTTGGATTAGGGGTAGGGGGCGGGGTGTGGGGATTAGGGGCAGGGGGCGGGGGGCGGGGTGGGTTCCTCTCACATTAGCAGCAGTTCCATAATGTGACAGCTTGAGGCGATGACTGTTTCATTTGTAGAGGAAATCATTGACTGTAACATGTGATGAACACTCTCGAGCAAAGAGACATCCGTAAAAAGCGAAATTTCCCTTGGTTGCCTGAGGAACAAGAAGAAAAGATGGCTGACATGTGGTCTGTCATTGTGTCACTGAACCAGGCACTGACTTCTTTAGAATGGCACTGATTAATTGCAACCTACAGGTCACAAAAATGTCACATGACTGTCACATGATACACATGGTAGCTAGGGCAACCAACCCAGTGTCAGCAATCTGCCAGTTCTGTCCCCTGGCTGCTGTGGTCAGTAAAGGAACAAGTGATTCAACACCAAATAAGGAATGACAGTTTGTAAAGAATACATCCTCCTCCGACAAACTTGTAACGCACTCCAAAATGTTCCTAAAAGTTCGCAAGGAAGCAAAGTATCATTGAATGGAGGTGCAATACCATTGAGTGGACTATATATACAGTGTTAGATGAGTGTCGGATGTGGTCTTTAGAGCTTCAAAGAAGACCTCTGCAGTGTCTTCCCTCAGTAGGGCCCCTCGACACTGTGGCCACTGGGTCAACAGCGACTTCAGGCATGCCACTCCACTCCTTTGCAAGCTCTCTTCTGTGCTCAATACAGCCTGTATTATGAGGTGGAAGGGATTGGAGAAAAAACTGGCAAAGGTCCAGTCCTAGTGTAGAAATACTGACCTTTTTAAGGGTCCGAATCAAATCTTGCTCTTTTTGCTTAAACTCTTCTTCATTAATGAGCTGATGCATGTTGTGTGTGCTCTGAAGCAACCCATTCAAAACACCTGCATACAGTGGATGCATGCAGGTCTTCTCTGCAGGCCACGCCCACTCTACCATGCAGGCCACACCCACTCTACCATGCAGGCCACGCCCACTCCACACCCTCACCAATAAAGCTAGCAGTGTTGCTTCCTGCAGTCCCCAGCTGACTGCTGATGGATTTGCACACCTCTCTGACAAAGTGCAGCGGAAGAGCGCTCCCATCCTGTTCCTTCAAGAGCAGCGCTACCACAGCAGCCGACATCTCCCTCACCCTGCTGCTCCCTTTGGAGTGAAAGCAGACCAAAAGGGACTTCAGAAAGGTTTCTGTAACAAAAAGAAGTGTTCTCTGGTCGCTTGCGGGTAACTAACTTTCGCTAACCACAACCAATGACATCTCTCGTAAGGCTTCCTTCGCTCTCCAACGCTCGCTCCATCAGTAAAAGGAAGACGGAGACGCCTTCGTTGTTGCACATCTTGTTAACCCTTCCGGCCGCCTGGAGCAGCAGATCTCGGGCAAGTTGCCGCGTGGGCGCCATATTCATCAAGGACTGCAGTACTGCGAGCATAGGTTAACAGTGCTATAGCAATCTCGCGGTCACCACGTGCGGCGCTTACCTTCGATACATCCTCTCTGCTCCTCAATGGAACACCTCTCCAGCAATTCTGCGAGAACCCGTTCAATAGATAAAGTACTTCCGATCGACTGTACTTTAATACATGACAGAACTCACCGATTACAATGCTTGATAGATGCTGTTGCGCTCTAGTGTCGCTGCGAAATATGGAATATGCGGCGCTGTCCGTGCTACTCAATAGAGCAGCTAGTTCCTGTATTATCTTTCTTCGAAGCAGCGCGCTGCTTCCGTGATCTGTCGCTGACGCACTCGACTGGAGTCTGGTCATAGCGCACGCAAGACAGAGCTTCGGGAAAGCCAGACCAGGAGCGATCCACATGGCGCTGTGTTGAACGTGCTGAGGGGTAGCCAACGGCATAGCGCTGTTATCCGCCGACATGACAGCCGCACGTTTTCATAACACGCAAAATGATTCTTTTTTTACAATTGAAACACGCAAACATGTTATAAATACAGTCTCGTTTGTAAAGCCCTGGGCGCTTGTCGTCAGGTCGCCTAATGTCACTTATTTCTGCGAGCCACTACTTGAAGGAGTGCAATAGACTCCACCTCTTCCATTATCCTGTCATTCAGCACGGCATTCTGGTGCTGCAGAACAGGGAGAGTCACCATTACGTCTTATCTGCTGAATGGGCTGAGACAGACTTACTCGCAAATCTCTAACTTCCTTCAATGCTGATAGGAACTTGCCCTCCAACACTGCCTCGTCTCCCTACAGTGAACACACAATAACCTATCACATACACTGACTGGGGATGCCACAACTACCGATTCTTCACTGGAGTCTGTGTCTTGCATCTGATCAATCTGTTCCTTGAGAGTTGCAATGGCTTTCCTCTCCATTTCTACCTCCTCCTTCAGCACTTCTCTGATTACTAGCAAACTCTGTGTTGTACAATTGGACACTAACTTGTTACTGCAAGTGAGGTCAGGAAGTAGATATACTTACATCACGCTCATTTAGCAACGATTCTTCCGTTTTACTGAGAATGTTTTGCAACTCTAAAGTAATACAAGATGCTGTTGCTTAGCAACCTGGTCCCACACGTAACAGTCTACATACCTGCAGCAAGATGCTCTTCTGCCATTTGAGTTGTCTCTACTTCATTGACCTCTACAGCTGACTGATTCTGATCATCAGGGACTTCCCCCTTTCCTAGGTCCCTCCTCCCCGAGGGACTACCTGTTTGCTCACAAAGTTTCAGTTTTCTCATCACCTTCAGCTGTAGTAGTAAAACAAACTGATATACTGGTAGCCATCTTATTGTGTATCCAATCTATTTATAAAACCTGGAACTCTCAATAACTGGAACTTTCTATGATGTCCCCTGGAGGTTCCAGTTAAGGAGATTCCATTGTATTCCTAAACCATTACATACTGAATTAAATTAGATTAAAATTGAAAATACTACTATCCATTCATTTAATAAAACAGAATACATGTATATAAAAGGACATAATTGAGCCATGTGCTATAACTTGTACATGAACTCAGAGAGTGGCCACACCTTTCGTCTCAGCTCTGTGATTGTTCTGGTGATCTCCCATGCCTGTGAATCTGCCTTCTGCAAACAGACACATGGAATATGCTTAGACAGTTGGTACATCAGACGGCTGGCACTCCTGGTGCATGTCTTACAGAATCAAATGTTTGCTTCAGTTTTGCATGAATGGAACCCTGCTCATATTCCAGTCGTTGTATTTCAGCCTCTATATCATCTTCTGTCATTTCGCCTCCCTCTCCCACCATCTCAACAGCTGTCACTTCTGGTGGGATATACTTTGTTAGTTTAACATCTTCAAATAGTTCCCGTGTGTTGCTGATAAACATGTACAGCACCTGATGGCTTGTTTGCAGTGTTGGTTGAAACACAACAATCATGTTCTGAATGGACATCAAGTTAACTGATGCCTACAGAGTTCATACTTGGGCTATTATCCGAGTGCATGGGCAGTTATCTTAGTGCATGGGCTATTATCTTAGTGCATGGGCTATTATCCGAGTGCATGGGCAGTTATCTTAGTGCATGGGCTATTATCTTAGTGCATGGGCTATTATCTGAGTGCATGGGCTATTATCTGAGTGCATGGGCTATTATCCGAGTACATGGGCTATTATCCCAGTACATGGGCTATTATCCGAGTACATGGGCTATTATCCGAGTGCATGGGCTATTATCCGAGTGCGTGGGCTAACCTCTGCAATGACGTGTCCGATGTGAATCATGAACCAAGTGATCATTGTGCGATTTGCTAAAGGCAGTTCGTCAATCAACTCTTTCAACAAAACAATCTGTTCTTCGTCCTTTGATTTGCCTGGTATAAAAACTAACATGATATGTATGTCACATGACTGTCATGTGATTTACATACTTGCTACTTCATCAAATTTAGGATTTAAATATGCTGTAAATATGGAGTCTTGAAGCTCTCTCAAGAACTGCTTCAAGAGACTGGCCACAGTGTGGATTTCACACTGGGACAGGTCCACCAGCTCACCTGCAAACACAACACTCGTCACCCAAGCACTACTAGTGCTGCTCTGCACACTTGCACTCACCTCCGTCATAAGCATTCTTGAGCTGATCTACTTGAGACTTGACGCCTGGCAACCGATACAGGCCCTGCTCCCGAAGGGCTGCAGGAGGACCCAGGGATGGCCCGACATGACTACATAAGAGCTGTAAACAACCTCACCATTCTCCTCCAAAAAGTCAATACACTGTCGAAACACTGTGGGTAACTCAATTCCATCCACCACAATGCTCCTCTGAACAGCCACTTCCAAAGGAACTCCGAACACGTGACTGTCCGCAGCAACTGAGATAGGCCAAACAAGTCATATGTAAACATATACACACGTGACAGCAACTGAGACCAACTGGACCGCGTTGAATCACCTCTTTCGAATTCCTCCGGTTCTGATTTCTTTTTTCTTGTAAATTTATTTAATTTCCATCCGCCAAAGTTGAACTTTTTGTTAAATCTCTTCTGTTTGGGGCTCGACTGCTGTTTTCTAGACGAAACGAAGGTTAAACTGACGACGGCACGGTGCGGATGGGAGCGCGCTTACCCGTGGGGGAGCACTGGACTCCATCGATCTGCTTCGTTGTCAGAGCTGACCTGGGGGTAGCCGTAGGAATAGTCTTGTTCGGGACATTCGTCCTCTGAACAATCTGAAAAGCTGTCATCCGCCATGTTTTTGTTGATACGCATAAGGTCTAGTTGCTCCAGACTTCACCACAAACCAAATGAACGTTCTAAATTATAGTGCTTCAATGTATATATTCACAATGATAATTACTAAATTAAATAATGAACTATGTAAAACGCGTTTGCAGGTGTACTGATGTTACATTCAATGTGATGGCAATGTGTGGTGAGTCAATCATTTGGGTGCAAAACGCCTCGCTTGATCTTTTATTTTTCTGTCATATTCACTTCTATTTTGACTATAAATGTAAATGAAATATTATTTTTACAATCTTCTCAGTCGTTGCCATAGTGATGACTCACCAGTAGCAAGTATATGCCTCAGCCTGAGCCGGGTCTTTGATGTTGGGATCGTCCAAGAGGTCTTGGATACCAAGTAATATCTACAGGAAACCACATCACACAACGTCTTACAACAAAAACTGCAGCACAAACACATGCTGAACCAGTACCTGTCGGATGGTGACTGCCGGCCGCCAGTCCTTGTCCTCGTCCAACAAGGAGAGACATATTGTTCCGGAGGGATATACATTTGGATGGAAAATGGCTGGTTCGAATTTACCTAATGAGGTGGATATGAGATTACAATAGCACATAGTGGTGGGGGCCCTAACTGACATTTCGGAGGAGATGTTGGATAGTCGTCTCTAAAATTCATCCGTAACTTGTATAACCCTCCATCCCATGCGGTCTGAGGGATGTGACCAGAGAGAGACTATAAATAACATCACAAACTGGCGATATCGCGCCCTTACTCCTTTCTTCCCGGGTATTGCACACTCCCAGCTCATTAAGTTTAGCGTGCCATCCTCGTTTTTTGTCGGTTTTGCAACAAACCCCTAGTAATACAGTAAAACAGATTGATAAAATGGTCTCTCCCATAATTACTAGATCATCCTCTACAATTCAGGTGCTCTTACAAATGGATGGTCCTTCCTCCAAGCCTTACGTTCCTCCGCTAATCGCCCTAAAGCTATTCCCGACATCTTTTCTACCGGTAAAACCTCCGTGTACTCTCGGATATTGACTGTATTTACGCGGGCAATTTTTGAACTTCTGAATAATTGACAAGTAGACACGTACAGGTTGTCAGGGCCTGTTACGCATACAATTACTCTAAAACACTATCCCCTCTTTTTTTGGTTCAAAATATACACATTCAAACAGGTTAAATTAAAGTGGTAAAAGTCCAATCTGCACGTCAACAATCTCAGCAACAGCCCTCTCAAGCTGAACACAAGTCCTAAATTGTCTTTGATCCTTTGCTGCTCTTCTTCTGCTGAATATACATTTGTTGCAAGTTGTCAATGGCAGCTGTCCAATTTTGAGAGCTTCCTGTAGGGTCTTCCAAGTAATAAGTCCTATTTGGCTAGAGGCAAACAGATACACTCTATAGCAGTGGTTGATCTCACCCTAGGGCATCTCAGTCATCAAAACTAATCTACCAAGTAGGGCAGGCTCAGCAGTACTTACTGTGTGAACAAAAAATGTCTTCCAATTCTTTTGTTCTACCTTCAGTGCTTCTGACCAAGGTATTTCCCCTTTTAGCTCCATGGCAACTGGGTCAATATAGTATAATCTTGGCGCATCAGTCAAAATAAGTTGTCTTCTTTTAGCAAACAAACCCTTCAATGGAGGACCATTTGCACATGCATGCATGTCACCTCCTGCCACATACCGACACTCACCTTACGCTTGTCCACTAAACCTTGTTTAACTATGAGCTCATTATTCACAAAAGTGTGCCTAAATAAGGAGAGGCTATCACATGACGTCCATGTGACATAGCAGTCACTCTGTGACCTACCATGGTGAGTTGGTAGCTTGTTCCTTTAAGAGCTGCTCACGATTCTTAACTTTGGAGACGCTTTCTGATCGACTCTGAGGGGATTCCCCCAGGCCCCACATGTTAAGAAAACGCTCCTCAAACTCATCATCACTCGAATGTTGAGTAAGCTGCACACAAGGAGAGGCAACCAGAGCCAATACAGGGAAGTATGCAGTAAGGAAGGTATGCAGTAAGGGGTTAACTTGATGCAGTAAAGGGTTAACTTGATGCAGTAAGGGGTTAACTTGATGCAGTAAGGGGTTAACTTGATGCAGTAAGGGGTTAACTTGATGCAGTAAGGGGTTAACTTGATGCAGTAAGGGGTTAACTTGATGCAGTAAAGGGGTTATCTCACATTGTAATCACTCTTAAATGCTTCTCCTCCCTTGGTGTTTGAAGGGAGGAAGGGCAGTATCTGAGGAGGTGTCTGGTCCAGTAAGCTGTCCCAATCAATGTCTGAAAAGAAGGCGTGGCTCTTAAGAGGTGGGTACCCACCCATCTGTTCTGAGCCCAAGCGTTTGGCGGGGTCCAGTATCTTATAAGGAGGTAGCAAGATTCACAGTGCAAACTCTTACAAGAGCTGAAGTGTCTGTACCAGTATCTGCTGTATCAGCTCAGAAGCTACCTCACTGAAGCCATCTGGAAATGAATATTCCAGTTTTAGAATCTTCTGAAAGCACTGGTACTCGTTCCTGTTGAAATACTGATCCGTAATGGACACTTAAATAAGAGGTGCTTGAGAGGACTTACGGAGCATGGAATGGAACTCTACCTGACACCAGCTGGTAGACAATACAGCCAAAAGCCCACAAGTCTGAACTAGTGAGAGATAAAGAGTGAGTAAGGGAGGGGGAGGGGGAGGTAAGTAGGGAGAGGGAGGGAGTAAGGGAGAGGGAGAGGGAGAGGTAAGTAGGGAGAGGGAGGGAGTAAGGGAGGGGGAGGGGGAGAGGGGGAGGTAAGTAGGGAGAGGGAGGGAGTAAGGGAGAGGGAGAGGGAGAGGGGGAGGTAAGTAGGGAGAGGGAGGGAGTAAGGGAGAGGGAGAGGGAGGGGGAGGGAGAGGGTAAGGGAGGGAGGGAGGGAGGGATGGAGAGGGGGAGGGATGGAGGTAGGGAGAGGGAGGGAGAGGGAGAGAGAGGGTGAGGGAGGGAGGAAGGGAGAGGGAGAGGGGGAGGGAGGGGGAGGGAGAGGGAGGGAGGGAGGGGGAGGGAGAGGGAGGAGGAGAGAGGGAGAGGGAGGGAGAGGAGAGGGTGATGAAAGAATGGGAAGACAAACACATTTACAAAGTCTCAAATACCTCTTATAGGCGACCTTATCATTGAGCAGCTCTGGAGACACGTACTGGGCAGTTCCCACAAAAGACTTTCCTAGATCTGCAGTAGGCAACACATCAAGTTACATACACACATGCAATAACACACTACCTTCGTCACTCTCCAAAATCTTGGCTGTTCCAAAGTCTGTTATTTTGATGTGCATTTTGTCATCAAGCAGAATGTTCTCGGGTTTGAGATCTCTGTGAATAATGTTGATTCCGTGGAGGTACTCCAGCGCTTCAATTATCTCTGCAGAATAAAACTTGGACCCTCCTTCATCAAAGCAGCCGACCTACATTGAGGGACAGACTATGGTAACTACCTCAGCATCTGATTTGCTTGGAGGACATGGCTGTGCACGCACCTTCCGAACAAGGTCCAGCAACTCCCCTCTGTTGGCATAAGTCAAACCAAAATCTCTCACAGTTTAGGAAATTAGGTGAATAACTCAAAGCTAATTCCTAAGATTTTAAGTGAATTACAACATCCTCTATGCACATACGTACATTCACTTTCACAAAGGAGCTGCAACACACACACAAACACATACACAACTTTAAGGAGAAGAGATACAGAGATGTTCTTTATCTTGAAAAGTAAAGTAAAGTTGTATGAAGAGTGGATGATTTATTCTTAGCATGACGTCCTTCTCTCGGCTGACGTAGGGTACCTTCTTCTCGCGAATAATGTGTCTCTTTTCCAAAACCTTAACTGAGGTCGTAGTGCAATGAAACCTGTCATTATTATGACATTAGAGGAGCTGAACGCCAAACTCACGCGCAAACTGCTTCTTCGTTTTTTTATCAGTTGCAAGGAAAACCTACACGAAATGAAACGAACATTATTGGGAAAAGTGAAAATTACACGTTAACCGGCGAGACAGGCATTTTAAACACTTTGCCAGGATACTTATGATAAAAAGTAGAAATGTGGTGGTCACTTAATGACTCAACCATAAGTGGATTGCCTCACGTTTGAATAGGACCCGGATCCCAGGAGCTTGTTCAGTTCAAAGTCCTCAGCTGCGTACTTGCGTTGATCCTTTCCAGTGTTGCTGTCTCCGTTGAGAACGGTGTTCGTATCAGAGGTCGCCATTGCTTGGAAGCAGAAGGCTTGAGCCGAACTTCCGAACTTCCTAAAGCACAAATTGATTCTATATGTTCGGCCAGCCGAAAGGAAATCCCCGTAATTAGATTGAGATCACGCCCACAAAGATGAGCGCAAGAAGAGCTGGTCAAAAGGTTTTCGACTGGAGCAAGCTGTCTTCTTCCGTACCTCAAGAGGCTAGAGCGGAACTCGCCGCTTTCCGTGCTCGACACGAAGCGGCGAGAACAGCGTAAGTGACTAGTTGAACAGACATCATTTGGCGTGTGACATCTGTCCCTTTGCCTACAGTTGTATGTCCTTGCCAGAGACACCCGAACCGATAAATTGGCAATATTATCAAAAGAATATTTCAAAAGCCAATTTTGTAGACTCCTTCAAGAAACAAGTAAGCAATATTTCTACTCCTAATAAGGAAGTCCCTACATGTACCATCATCCACTGTAGTTTGAGGCGGTGAGCATACCTTATCCGAAGGACACTACAACTGAAGAAGTGAACAAGCAAGAGAAGGAATTTGTAAGTGCACTGAGGTTTTGTAACCATGGCAACATATTGCCTTTGTGTTTCCAGGAGAGTGAAGCGTTGGATGTCATTAAGAGGTCGAAATTGCAGGCACAGGAGCTTAGGAAGGAAGTGAGTTCCATGTCACATGACATACATGTGACCAGTCACTCTGTATCCACCCTACTAGCTTGAAGGAATACTTGCCCAGAAGTCATATCAGGACATGACGGTGAGTCTGGTCAACCTTACTGCTTCCTACGGGCCTGTTACTGCTTCCTACGGGCCTGTTACTGCTTACTGAAATGTATGTGACCTTGCTTCCTGTGCAGATTGATGAGTATTTGGAAGACAAGCCGGAGCTTCGCAAGCAGGTTGAAGTGGATATGAAGAACCATCAGTGGTATTAGGACTGTAACTATCTGATAGTAACGTGTTGTGTACACTAACTTTTATTTCTTATCTCCTGACAACGTCTTATGTAGTTAATTTGAAATTTCATTATGAGCAATGCAATGCACTGTATATCTTACCTCATGAAAGAGTACTTTAAGCTGATCTTATTACCCCACCCACTCATGTCTCGAGCAGAGTGTGGAACAACCAAGTTGTGGTTGATGGGAACCAGTGTGTCCTTTTAGACACTCACAGAGATGGTTGAGCCATAGACAGCTGTTTTATCCTCACTGTACAATTCTACCATTCATGGAAGGTAGCTATAAGTTTTAAAATTTACAAATTAGTTGAATAATGTAAATTTGATGAGTCAGTTTCTTCCTAATTGTTTAAGGAGGTGCTCAATTTCCTGTTTATGCATTTCCTTAATGTCATAAAGATCCAATCTCAGCTCCTCTGCTACTTCACTTTTCTCACCATACATTTGTAGCAGAGTGTCATAGCGTTTAGTTAAGTCCTGGAGCAGAGGGATGGTTCATATAGTACATCCAAGTATAGTCAGCTATCACTTACCGCTAGCTGAGACCGCAGATCTGGTATCATCTCATTTTGCTTTTTCAAGAATTCATTAGCTTCTGTCAATTTAGCAATTTCACTTGTCAAAGCTGAGCGTGACCTGTCCAAGGATGACACCAAACTCTGTATGTTGTAGAGCTCTCCTTCCTTCAGCTTCAGTTGGGTCTGGAACTGCTCCAGGAGGGGGCCGGAGGGGGTGGGGGCAGCCCTGGAGAAAGAGGAATCCCAGAGAGAGCCCATGTCCCTTGAATGAGACCTGCTGTAGCTCTCAACCTGCAGCCAACACACCGCAAACAGCTGTGAGTGGGTGGGGCAAGAGTGACAGTAGTTAGGGTTACCTGATCAGAAGATTGACTGGGAATGCGAGATCTCTCTGGCGATTCAGAAGCCATTTTCTGTTGTTGCACAAGTGATTGCCTTTCCTACGTATGTTTGTGAAAAAGTAGATCTTATTGAACAAACTGCTCTTCAAGGTACAAGAGAACACACATAGAACTGACTACCTTCTCCTGAGCTTCACTGACTGCACGCTTCAAGTCTGCCTCCAGCTTGCTCCTTTCGTACTCCAACTTTCTGTGTAAGGTCTCCTGAAGTGCAGATAGCACATGAAGGGAGTGGCAACAGAGGTCAAAGGTCAAACCTTTTCTTTCTGCAGTTGTTCAACTGTACTGGAATAGCTAGTTTTCAGTGACTCTATCTTCAACAGCAATCTATAAAGGCATCACAGAGGAGATCTAAGTTGGGACAAGCAAGCCAATAGAGTGGGGCCACAAACATTTCTTCCTTTTCTTCAAGAGCTGATACTTTACTAGTTTCAAGATCTAACGAAGCTGTTAAAGTGGCCTTTTCTTGTCGAAGTACTTTCACCTGGTTCTCTAATACAGTAACCCGTTTCTGCAAAACCATTTCCTTTTCTGTGAAATCTCTTTCTCTCTCTTCCACCTCTTGCAGCTGGGACTGGGTTGCAGTCAGCCTCTCAGTGAGGGAGGCCTCGATTCTGTCCCAATTGGCAGCTTGTGTAGAGTGCACTGACTGCAAGTTCTCCAACTGCCTCAACAAAGGCTTAGTGGCTGTAGATGCAAGAATATCACATGACTTGCATGTGACCTGCATGTGACCTACACCACACATAGAGTACCTTGAGAAACACTTGAAGATAGTTCTTCATTCCGAGCCTCAGCTTCTTGCAGCCTCTGGAGGGGGAGAGGTGGCACTAGACAAGAGAAGGTGATGGATATGGAGGTGATCCTACCCCTTGCAAGCTGGACACCTCTTGTCTCAATTGATCCTCCTTCCAGGAGTGTTGCTGCTCAGAACGACCAAGTGTCGCTTGTAAGTCTGCAATCTAACACATGCAACATCAAACTAGCTGGAAACTGTGAATCCATGGGAACAAACCTGTATCCATGGCAACAAACCTGCATCTGCATTTGGTCCCTTTGCTCCAGTGCCTCCCGCGACTGTTGTTCAAAGAGGGTCTTCATCTCCTCCTTGGCTGCAATCTCAGCCGAGAGAGCTGCCTCCCTGACCACACTCTCAGTAGCAGCACTCGCCTTCTTCAGATCAGCCAACTCTCTAATGACACATTTTACACTCAGTGAACACTAGGACTTGGTCAAGTTGTTGGGACTGTACTTGTAGACGCTGTCCAAATTGGACTGAAGGGAGCGCGTCTTGTCCAGCAATTCATCTCTCTCAGCCTACATACATGCACACTCTTCAGTAAGTACAGGCACACAATATGGCGGCTCTGTGGACACACCTTTACTGAATTAAAGTCAGCTGTCTGCTGCTCAATATACAAGTTGAGCTTTGCCATGTTATCTGAAAAAGGGTGAGGGGGCGGGGCTATCTCCACACCCGTCAAGAAAGGACTAACATACGTACGTACCACTTGTTTTCTTTAGTTGCTCATTTTTCCTGAAGAGTTCCTCCTTCTGCTTGGAAATTGCACTGTCTGCCTCTTCCAGCTTCTTCCTAAAGTAATACACAAGCGGCGGTACACGACTACTTTCACTTGTGTGGTGTTGTGGTATACAAGTGGAGCACACAAACTTGTAGGAGGAGAGGGACTGCTGGTTCTCCCTGTCCTTGCTCCTCAACCTCTTGATCACATTCGACTGCTGGAGTTGCTGCTTAGATAACTTTTCTCCTTCCTGTCGCAGCTCAAAGATTTCAACTTCTTTTTCACTTCTAAAGAAAAAATGGAATTAGACACACTATCTCCCAGAGATTTCCAAAAGACCTACAAGGAAGATTTCTGAAGACCTAAGTCGTTTAACTCTCTCTTCAAATTTTCTTTTTCCTAGCAAATACAATAACATGATAGAAAATCTGTTGCCATGGTTACAAGCAGCCCATATACTTTCACTGCCAAATGTAGTTTTTTCTCTGCCAAAGAGAGCCTCTGTGTGAACTCCACTCTGAGAGAGCTGAGGTCAGACTGCTCGTCGCTCTGCTGGTCCTTGACAAAGGCAAGCTGACTATAGGCAGAGACGTACTCACCAAGTTACCTTCAACACAAGCACACAGACAATCTCATCTAACCTCCTAAGCAAGTCGTTCTCCTCACTTAAAGTGGCGTTGGCCTTACTGAGTTCCACCAGTTTCTCCTCTCTCACCCCAAGGACATGCAGCACCCTCTCCAGCTCCTACACATAAAGAACAGCTGCAAACTGCTCTCACTGAGAGAAAATTGAACTTACACTTTTAATTTGCTCTACAGGCTCGTCATTCGCTACATTGCTGGGAGTAGATCTGTTCACCAGATTTAACTCTGTATTCTCATGAGCTAACTCTGTATTTTCTGGAGCTAATTCTGTATTCTCTGGAGCTAACTCTGTATTCTCTGGAACTAACTCTGTATTCTCTGGAGCTAACTCTGTATTCTCTGGAACTAACTCTGTATTCACTGGAGCTAACTCTGTATTCTCTGGAGCTAACTCTGTATTCTCTGGAGCTAATTCTGTATTCTCTGGAGCTAATTCTGTATTCTCTGGAGCTAATTCTGTATTCTCTGGAGCTAACTCTGTATTCTCTGGAGCTAACTCTGTATTCTCTGGAGCTAATTCTGCATTCTCTGGAGCTAACTCTGTATTCTCTGGAGCTAATTCTGTATTCTCTGGAGCTAATTCTGTATTCTCTGGAGCTAACTCTGTATTCTCTGGAGCTAACTCTGTATTCTCAGGAGCTAACTCTGTATTCTCTGGAGCTAATTCTGTATTCTCTGGAGCTAATTCTGTATTCTCAGGAGCTAACTCTGTATTCTCTGGAGCTAATTCTGTATTCTCTGGAGCTAACTCTGTATTCTCTGGAGCTAATTCTGTATTCTCTGGAGCTAACTCTGTATTCTCTGAAACCGACTCTGTATTCTCTGGAGCTAACTCAACTAAAGCTCTCTGCTCATTAACATGCATCTGAGATGGCAAAGGAGATTCTGTTGTCATGGTAACCACATTTTCCCCAGGACCCCACTCAAATGTTGTTATTGGATCTTCTGATATTAGAATTTGAGTGGGTGAGTCCTCAGCTGCATTGGTGGGTGTGTCCTTAACTACATTGGTGGGTGTGTCCTTAACTACATTGGTGGGTGTGTCCTCAGCTGCATTGGTGGGTGTGTCCTCAGCTGCATTGGTGGGTGTGTCCTCAGCTGCATTGGTGGGTGTGTCCTCAGCTGCATTGATGGGTGTGTCCTCAGCTGCATTGGTGGGTGTGTCCTTAACTACATTGGTGGGTGTGTCCTCAGCTGCATTGGTGGGTGTGTCCTCAGCTGCATTGGTGGGTGTGTCCTTAGCTGCATTGGTGGGTGTGTCCTCAGCTGCATTGGTGGGTGTGTCCTTAGAAGCCTTTGTGGGTGTGTCCTTAGAAGCCTTTGTGGGTGTGTCCTTAGAAGCCTTTGTGGGTGTGTCCCTAGATTTGTTGGCAGGTGTGCCCCTTATTGGAGTACTGTGCCTCAACTTTGAGGAAGTTGGCGTTTGAGTCTCAAACGAGCTCCAAAATGCTTCGCCATCCGTCACATCACTGGACCAATAGGACTGCTGAGGTGGATCATTGCTAGATGAAGTCTTCGGAGAGGTGGTTTGGGTGGGCGTGGCTTTCCACAAAGAGGAAGCCCAAGTTCCCAGAGTGACATTGTCCTCTGGTTTCTCTGAGTTTGGGACTATACCTTCACCTGAGAGAGTGAGGGACATATATAGAAGAACGCGCCACTAAACAGCCCCGCCTCCCATCCGGAGATGGTGCAGGCAAATCAGACGCTAGACCTACCCTGACTATATTCAGAAGATCTAGAGTTACCAGTTTCGTTGATGTCCAGGACCTTATCGATTGACTTTTGCGCTTGAGTTAGCGCAACCTTTGCGATGCCAATTCCTGACTGGAGCCAGCTCATTACTTACAACCTTACTTGATCATCAAGCGAGTCACTGTGTACACACTGTATAAATGGAATCCAGCGCCATTTGTAGATTGCATAAGTCATATCACGTGACTTGCTGAAGTCGCTTCCAAGCCCACTTCCAATTGGATGATCGATCGTATCAGAAATGTCGGCCCAGGCGCAAATGAAGAAGATGCTTGAGCAGTTAATGGGCCCGCAAGGTTAGTGGCGTAGGTTTGTGTCAAGGAACACCTCAAGTTCTAGTATGTTAATTTTAGTTTGTCAGCCATTTTCTTTTGGATTTGATTGTGCGACTCCATCTCACTAATTACTCACAGACTGTCACGTGTAAGACTCTACTACTGACTGTACATGTTAACTTTGTTTAGTGTACAATAATCAAGTGAGTTGTTTCACGTGAGTTGACTAATTTGTATGTTGTAGCTCTCAATAGTTAGCAATGGATAATGTAATGTGGTCACACGACAGTCACATGATTATCCAATGACGTCACATTAGAGGAATATTTATTCTCTGCCCTGTAGATGATGAAGATACAGTTCGCCATTTCACAGATAAAGATGTCTGTTGGCCATTTCTGGTGGACATTTGTATAAATGACCTTTTCATTAATACAGTAAGCATACCTTGTTTTTGACTTAACTGCTTTAATGGAGTGTGATTTCTGTGTCAGAGAGAAGATATAGGACCATGTGACAAGATCCATTCAGAAACAATGCGGAATGACTTTGAAAAGGCCTCTTTAGAAAAGGATTTTGGCATTGAACAGGAAGTAAGTGCTTTAGTTTACAGGAAATACATGGGAATGCTACTTTTACAAACTTTCTTTCTCAGGTTCTGGGATTCATCAAAGATTTTATAAACAAAAACGACAAAAAGGTTGCTGCAAACAAGAAGAGACTTGAGGCAGAGGAGACTCCCGAATTGGAGTCAAAGGCAAAGGAGATCCACGACTTGGGAGTTCAGATTGGAGAGAAGCTGGCAAAGGCTGAATCATTAGGTTTGAAAGCTTTAGCTGCAGCCAGTGTGTATTACTGATGTAGCCTGCTTGTCCCTCAGGATCAGAGGGCGATGTTGACGGGTCACTGGCAATGACTGCTGAGGTAGAGCAGCTGAAGAAGAAGAAGAAGGAAGCCGAGGTAAGCTGCCTGCCTTCTGAGGAGATGCCAAGGGTGCCCTTGACTCGTAGTCTGACCTCTGACCTGTGGCCTGGCGTGGTGTGACAGTGTTGTGCTCTCTCTAGGACCTCTATCGGGCCAGTGTCCCCGTGGGCTCCAATCAACATCAGCAGCTTAGGGCCTGTGATGTGTGCGGAGCGCTCCTGAGCCTCTATGACAATGACAGGCGGTAGGTACCACCTCTCACTCTCTTCCTTTGATATGCACCATTTAGGAGGCCTACCACGCCTTGAGACCTCAAAGTACACTGCGCACAAGTACACAGCGCCTGAGACCATGTGAAATTTGTGGTGCTTTCCTTGGTATGCATGACAAGGACACTGTGTAAGTCACCCTCACCCTCCCTATTGAGGTAACCATGGTAACACACAGCCATATCTTTAGTGTTAGTTTATCAGCAAATAACATCTTAAGATCTGTTTTCAGTAACCATAGCAACTAGTACCTCTCAGGCTGCTATGTAGTTCTGTAACCATAGCAACTAGTACCTCTCAGGCAGCTATGTAGTTCTGTATCCATAGCAACTAGTACCTCTCAGGCAACTATGTAGTTCTGTATCCATAGCAACTAGTACCTCTCAGGCAGTTATGTAGTTCTGTAACCATAGCAACTAGTACCAACTAGACCCTAGTAACTGTAAATTGCTTCTGTAGGCTGGCAGATCACTTTGGAGGTAAACTTCACTTGGGGTTTGTGGCCATTAGGGAGAAGGTTGTCCAGTTAGAAGTATGTCGCAATCATTGTATTATGTAGCTATAGTATAACATAGTTGTGTGTGCGTACGTAGAAAAGGATTGAAGACAAGAAGAGAATACGACAAGAAAGGAGGTTTAGAAAGGACTCTGGAAGGGGTAACTACAAAGAAGAACGCCAGCAGCAGCACAGGAGGAGGAGTAGAAGTAGGTCACGTGACCGAAGGAGGCGGAGCCGGAGCCGATCTAGAGAGCCCAGGAGGAGAAGTCGGTCCAGAGAGAGGGAGAAGGATCACAAGTTAGCAACAGTTTGCCTGATTGATAGCTGACACTTTACAAGTTGTTATTCAACAGACGTAGGTCGAGAGAGAGGAGATGAAGCGCCCAACCACTGGTGACGCAACACTTCTTTGAGCACTTTGATTATTTTGTAACGTGAATAGACGCACACGCTATCACATAAATGGCCGACAAATAACATTTGTGAGTCAGTTTTGAATATTACAAGTCAAAAGCATTTAGCGCGTCCAGTTTACTTGCGCAAGTGCAAAAGGGATGTCCTTAGCGGACGAGCTGCTGGCGGATCTAGAAGACGATGGACTGGGCGACATTGAAGAGCAGCAAGGAATAGATCAAAATGAAGTGATGGAAGTTGCTGTCGACCTGGAATCGGTTAATAGTCGTTCGGTGAGGGACACCGCAAAGTTACTGGACAGTGCAGAGGTACGTGAACGTGCAAGAAGATGAAAATGGTACACCTCAAAACGTCTCCTTTTTAGCTAAAGGCAATGATTTTGGAGATCGAAAAGTATACGTCGGAAGCGCAAGCGTACAACAGTGAGTTCCATATTAGAAAAGCGAATCTGAGAGATACAAATGGATCGCTCTTTTGATATCACGTGCAGTGAAAGGTCCAATTGAGGCTCACCCAGAATACAAACTGATTGTTGATGCGAATAACATGATTGCAAAGATAGATGATGAGATTGGTAAGTCATGTGACACACATGTGATTCTGTAGAAGGCTGATTGGCTGATGTCCTTGAGTGGTACTGTTGTCCACTGTCTGTAGATGTTATCCACAAGTATGTACGTGATCTGTACAGCAAGCGATTCCCAGAGATGGAGTCCCTTATTCATCAGCCGTTGGACTACTGTAAAACTGTTCAGGTTCGTGCCTTTGCATATTGTCATATTGTACCAAGTGGAGTCGACTAATACTTTAGTTGCTAGGCAACAATTTGGAGGTCACAAGAGTGAATCTACAAGAGTTTCTTCCCGCCGCTACGGTGATGGTCGTCTCGGTAACAGCGTCTACCACTCAAGGGTTAGTTCAGTTAGTGGTGATGTGGTTGGTTACTAAATATAGTAACATGCAGGTCCCCAATATCGCAAGAAGACCTAGACCTCTTGTTAGAAGGTTGTCGGATGGTGGACCAATTGAATGACATGAAGATCAATATCTTGGATTATGTGGAGAGTCGTATGAGCCTAGTGGCTCCGAACCTCTCTGTAATACTGGGGTCCTCCATAGCAGCCAAGATGATGGGTCTGTTTATACACATTGTACAGTATAGGAATGTGTATTAATTGGGAGCTAATACACGTAGGTGTAGCAGGTGGTTTGACAAGTCTTTCAAAGATGCCAGCTTGCAATATTCTGGTCAGTTACTTCTAAAGATGGCACTTATCTTTGGCTGTGTTGCAACATCGCCTTTCTCTGTTCAGGTCCTGGGCTCCCAGCGGAAGACTCTCACTGGCTTTTCCACCACCACCTCCCTTCCACACACTGGATTCATATTCTATAGTGATCTTGTACAGTCTTGTAATGAAGTACGTATATGGGTGTATCCCCTTATATGGGTGTATCCCCCTATATGGGTGTGTCCCCCTATATGGGTGTATCCCCCTATATGGGTGTGTCCCCCTATATGAGTGTATCCCCCTATGTGGGTGTATCCCCCTATATGGGTGTGTCCCCCTATGTGGGTGTGTCCCCCTATATGTTCCTAATTGGGTGTGTTCTGCAGGATATACGTAAGAAGGTTGCTCGTTTGGTGGCTTGTAAATGCACTTTGGCTGCAAGAGTGGACAGTTTTCATGAGCATGTCAACTCTTCTGTTGGACAAAGTAAGATTTTCAGTATATGTGTGTAAGATACTTGTTTTAAAATCTCTGATGCCTGAACAAAGATTTGAGAGATGAAATTCAGCAAAAAATTGATAAGTGGCAGGAGCCGCCTCCAGTAAAGTTGGCCAAGCCACTTCCCAGACCTGACGACACTATCAAGAAGAGGAGAGGCGGAAAGAGGTGTGAGGAATAGTCCCTATCACTGTACTCCACCCTCCACTGTCCACGGTTGTGTGTTTCTGCAGGGTCCGCAAGCAGAAGGAACGATATCAGCTGACAGAAATGAGAAAACAAGCCAATAGACTCACATTTGGAGAAGTAAGCCAGGCAGAGGCTTGCCATCTAGATAACCACACATCTTCCAATCTGTAGATTGAGGAAGACGCTTATCAAGATGACCTCGGGCTCTCATTGGGACAGATTGGCAAGTCCAACTCTGGAAAGATTAGGGGACCCACTGTTGACCAGCGAACACAAGTTAACCTCTCCAAGAAGCTACAGGTATGTCGGAATGCTTTGACCTGACGACCTCCTCTCTAGTATATAATGTGTTTGTGTGTGCAGAAGCGCCTTCAGACATCGCAAGTGTTTGGTGGCAAGACTTCCATCAAGAGCCACGTCTCAGGTACTGCCTCCAGTGTGGCCTTCACTCCACTGCAAGGCCTGGAGATTGTCAACCCCCAGGCAGCAGAGAAGAAGCACGAGGTAAGTCACTCAGTCTCAGCCCTACTCCTTTCTCATTAAAATGGCTTTCTTTCTTCCTGCAGAAGAACGATGGATACTTCTCAACAACTGCCAGTTTTGTCAATTTAGGAAAACATTAATTACTTTTGTCACACAGACATATGTATGCATACAAATATAATGGCAAGCCCTGCAGCATACGTTACGTATGTACTGTATGTAGTCTATATACGGATGTCCGTTGGGAAAACCCGGATCTGTATATACGTACGTATGAGTATGGCGAAGGTTAGTTTGTTCGTGCTAGTCGCTACTGCGACGACGTATTTCCATTGTTTTTGTAGAGGATACTGAAGGCGGGCTACTTGATAAAGTCTCCCGGCTCGAGTGGTCCGCTAAAGGCTTGGAAGAGGAGGTGGTTCGTCGTCTATGACGATGGATTGGTGGAGTACTATGACTCGGAAAAGGTAATTGAAGACCTCATTTTGTTAAAGACTTTAATAGCGCGTCTGTTTGTCTGTTGCTTCAGAAGAGCAAACTTCTGGGGAATTTCGACATGATTGAGTGTTCTGGTGTGCACGACGGGCTGACCAAATCGGGTCAGGCCCTATCACTCGCTATTGACACGCCTGGACGAACCTATTTCATTAAAACAGAAACTAAGGAACTGTTGGATGAATGGCGAAAGGTATCCTCTTTAATACAAGGACTTTCACTACGTTTAACACAGGTTGTGACACACATATAACATAGGTATACGTTTTTGTAGACATTTGATGCATTTGTGGAAGCTCCAAGATCAAAGTCAATATCAAATGACCCAGTCACAAGTGTGAGTGTGCAGTGTTTAGCTGATGTCATTGGTGCATGAGTGTGTGTGCGATCTCATTGTGAAGGAGACTTCACCAGCTACAAGTGACAGGAGACACAGAAGTGTTGCACAAAGGAACAGAGATCTGGAAGTCAGCATACAGGTAGTGGTGGGGGCGTAACCATGGTAGTGGTGGGGGGCGTAACCATGGTAGTGATGGGGGGGCGTAACCATGGTAGTGGTAGGGGGGCGTAAACCAACCATTGACCTTACCTGCCCTTGTAGAGTCAGAATGTGGAGTCCTACACTGATGCAGCCATCGACGAGGAGAGTACCAAAGACAGTCATGTGATTTTGGAAACAGACGAGGTGGAGCACTTGAGGAAAGAGTGTTCTGGAATGAAAGACAAGTTGAAGGACCTTGAAATAGAACTGAGTCGAGCAAGATCCAGCAGCACAAGCAGCAATGTGAATGAAAAGGAGTTCTATGAACTAAAAGCTACCTTGACAGAACAAGACCATCTACTTCAGCTAAAAACAAAAGACTTACTAGAAAAGGAAGCTGAGTTAAAAATTTTAGAAGCCACTTTGTCTACAAGAATCTCGGATCACCAGCAAGAAAAGGAAGGTCTCCTCAGAGACCTGGATATCAAAGAGACAAAACTCTCTGATGTAAAGGAGGACCTCAAGATCAAAGAGACAAAACTCTTTGATGTAAAGGAGGACCTCAAGATCAAAGAGAGAGAACTCTCTGATGTAAAGAAAGACCTAGAGATCAAAGAGAGAGAACTCTTTGATGTAAAGAAGGACCTAGAGATCAAAGAGAGAGAACTCTTTAATGTAAAGGAGGACCTCAAGATCAAAGAGAGAGAACTCTTTGAGATGGAGAAAAACAAAAAGCTTGAGCCTGGCAAGAGTGAAGGAGAGCCTGAGAAGGAGGTGGGTAGGTTAGAGGATCGTCAGTCACTCTCTCCAGATGATTTGCAGACAAGAACAGACAAAGTTGTACAGTTGGAAGATCAAGTCAAAGAACTTAAAGGAAAAGTTGATCAGCTTCAAATGGAAAAGGAAAAGGCCTTATTTGATCTGGCAAATGTAAAGAAATCCTTTAAAAGCTTGCCTTCCACAAACAAGAGTGTAGATGTTACCATTCGGGTCCCTTCTCCTTCTACTGGGGCCGCCTCTTCCCAAAACATCTTGTCTCAAAAGAGAGGAAAATCAGCCGCTCCTACTGCCCACACAAAGGTTGAGCCCATCCCAGGTAGGCATATCTGCTGTCCAACTACCTGTATACATTGCACGTGTGCATGTGTGTAGATTTTGTTCTGAGTAAAGTTACTTCTGATAAAAAGTCTGGGAATCTCCTTCAAAGGGAGTCAGAAATGGACAAAAGTATGTATTTGGTGTGTGTGTACTTGTGTATCAAGTATCCGGTCCTTTGTGGTAGGTAAGCCATTGGGTGGTACAACTTACCTGCTGGAGCCATGGCAACTAGACCACACTGAAGTGCACATAACCCCGCCCTCTCAAGGTACCTCACAAGCTTACTGCTGTATGCACTCACAAAGCACACGATTTCCTGTTTTCCAGGTTCTGTTCCACTGAAACCACAAAAGCCTTCTCAAGACATACTTGACAAAACAATACATTTCTCTCCAGGTAACTTATTTAGAAAGTTTTTCTAATTTCTCATTCATCATTAAATTGACTCATTGAATTGTACAAAATTAAGAGCAGAATTGTCCTCCGTTGTCATGGTATCGGGTTAGATAAATGAAGTAACTGCATAGCAAACTGACTGCCACAAAGTTCCACATTAAAAGGGGAAATCCCACGTACTTGTAAGAATGGAGCAAAAGGCTTGCCATCCACATAATTACCAGGGTTGTCCCCATTAGTTCCCTGCAAAAATAAGATAAATGCAGTCTAATCTGTTGTGTCCAACTCCATCACTTACCGTCCCTGAACTGTCAAGAGTGTCGGAAGTGACCATCCACTGCTGTTCAGCATCAGACTTGCAAACACTACGCTGAAGAGAACACCTGCCATACAAAACTTTTGCCAAATTACAGGAACTGCAACAATGGTCAAACAATACCTTGTACATAAATACAGCTGGAGAGTAGTAGTACTAAGTAGTACCTTTGTCTCTTTGGACAGCATATGTCAGAGACAATGCTGATGGAATTGCATAAAACAACTAAAGACACAAGTTTGGGTTAAATAAACGACTTAAAGGTCAAAGGTCACTCACCGTCCATTCAACGGGTCGCGGATCATCCAGCTAGAAGTTAAAAAGTTTCATTTTATACATTTGAAGGTGGTATAGTGGGTTGCATGCACGAGAGCGACCCTAGGCTGACCTGCAAATAAGCTGTGATCCCGTAAAAGACCCCTAAAATGGATATTATAGCTCTGCTGATCAACTGCATGAGTGTACTGGACAGGAAAGGGGACGGGTCAGGCGGGGGGTAAACCCTTGTGTAATTATGCTAGTAAACGCCTTGAATAAAAATGGCTACTTCCATGGAGCGATTGCGCGAACTTCTTGGTAAGTTCTGATATTTAGTTTTGTTCACTGCTACCAATGTAGCCTGTAATGCCCAGATAAGGCGACCAATCCAAACAACAAGTTTGAAGACTGGGAATACGTGGTACAGTTTTGCGACAGGGTCAACGAGGAAGATGACGGGTAGGTACTGCAAAGCTAAAATTACGAACAAAGCTAATATCACTTCCACTTGACTTGTCCGTGGTACTCCTCACTAGACCTCTGAGATCCCTTACACTGGTTGTGCCAAAGATGCAAAGTACCAACGAAGCAGAAGCTATTCTCGCTCTGACTGTAAGTAGGGTCGGCCGTCGGTCACGTGAGAGGCACTGCTCCTGTAATGCATTCCGTAGGTATTAGAAGCGTGTGTAAAGAATTGTGGAAAGCGCTTCCATCAAGAATTGGGAAAGTTTCGCTTTTTAAATGAGATCATTCGAATGGTGTCTCCCAAGGTTGGTGTTACCATGGTAACCACCCAGTAGTTCCGTCCATCTGTGATGCATGTCCTGCAGTACTTGGGCAATCAGACGCCTGTTTCAGTGAAGGAGAAGGTTCTGCATCTTCTAGGGGGCTGGAAGGACGGCCTGCCAGAAGAGACTAAAATACAAGAGTGTTATGACATGCTCCGGTCCTGCGGCCTTGTAGCCAATGAGGATGCCTCTACTCCTGAAGTTGGTTCTTTGAGTGAGTGGGTGTAGCTAGTGCTTTACTCACCCGTGTTTGTATGTGTTTTCAGAAGCCAAAGGTACAATTGAAAATGGAGAAACACAAAGAGGATGTGAGTGCATCACAGACTGTGGAGTATACTGTGGAGTAGACTGTAGACTGTGGAGTATACTGTGGAGTAGACTGTAGACTGTGGAGTAGACTGTAGACTGTGAAGTAGACTGTAGACTGTGGAGTAGACTGTAGACTGTGAAGTAGACTGTAGACTGTGGAGGGTATATTATATTGTTTGGTATGGTATTAGCTCTTGGGAAGACTCTTGCAGAGCACCAATCCCGATGATCTTAGGGCAGCTAATCGGATGATCAGAGAGGCTGTTAGAAAGGTAACTATGACAACCTATGTTAAGAGTTGGTGTCTATCAACTTGTTGTGAAACAGGATGAGAAAAGAATGGAAAAGCTTCAAAAACGTTTAAATGAACTGGAGGAAGTCAAGGTGAATATAAAAGTACTAAATGACATGTTAAGCAGCTACAGTAGTAGCACATCGGAATCAGACAAGCAGTTGATGAGTGAAATTTACCAAAAGTGTGAGGATATGAAGCCAAGGCTATTTAGAATGGCAGGACAAATCACTGCCACAGACGAAGGCATGTCTGATGTTCTAAAGACAAATGACGATCTCCTTCGAGTGACGGATCTCTATGCTAATGTTGTTGGTACTGCTCCAAAGGCCAGTACTAATAGCACCACATCAGCCACTCCCCCAACCGTCAGCCACGCCCCCCAGACCATCCCACAGGAGGGGACCCCTGGCACCCCTTCGGTTGATGACCTCCTCATAAACCTTGATGACCTCACAATTGGTGGAGGATCTAGTGACCAGTCGGTACCCAGTTCCCAGTCACTTATTTCAGATCTTGGCCTTCTTGGTTAGTGTACATCACCATCCTCTCCTCACATCTCTCCATCTCTCCTCCCTTTCCCCTCCCCCACCCCCTAATGTAGATTTTCCCATAAGTACAGGAACAGGCTCTACAGGATTGGAACTTGGCAGTGGACACTCCACGCTGCCAACGCTCCCCACCCCCCCACCCTCGGGTGACCTCCTGGCTGACCTTGGACTGACCTCTAGCTTTGGAGGGGCCCCCTTGGTAACGCCCTCTCTCCATCAAGAGGGACTTCCTCTTTCCTTGGACAGTGTTAATGTTCCTTTTGATACTTTACAGCTCAAAGGTAAATTGTCTCATCATGTCACCGCCCACGGCTTACGTACCTTCCTGTGACATTTGTTGTACACAGAGGACATTCAGCCACTTCAAGTGTTTAATAAAAATGGATTAACAGTAACTTTTCACTTCACTAAGGTAGTGTCCAAAGTGAGTTGTAATCTGAGAATGTTTGATAAGTTTGAATGTTTTATTTTAGAATGTTCCAGCACCCCACACACATGCTGTGATAGTGTCCATGTTAAACACTGGACCAGCTCCTTTCTCTGAAGTAGAGTTCCAGGCAGCTGTTCCAAAGAGTATGAAAGTCAAATTGCAGTCTCCCTCTGGCAAGGAGCTACCTGCCTTCAACCCGATAGCAGCACCCATTCCTATCAGACAAGTTATGTTGCTGCAGAACACAGCCCAGGTATATTGTACCCTGTGTGCATCAAATTATTGTAGTTTAATCTTATCTCTCCCTTTCTAGACCAAAACTCGTTTAAAGTTCCGTTTGAAGTACATTCAAAACAATCAGGAAGTTGTAGAAACAGGAGAAGCTTCAGATATACCATTTTAAAAGTTTACAGGAAAAAACTAAAAGAAATTGTTTGTGTTAACTGTTTCTAGCTCATGATCTTTGCATTGTATAAGTATTTGGTATAAGATAACTGCTTTGCAGGTTCTTGTAGAGTGTAAGTGATGAGTGGAGTGTCTCTCCCAGTGTGCACCCCTCGGGCGGAAGCTCAGAAGGATTGTCTGGTAGGAAGGCTAGAAGGGTGCCTTTGGGTTTGTTGAGAATGCTCTGTACAATTGGGAAGGTTGGCCGAGATGAACTACGAGGATGCCTGCATAGAAAGCACTGGGATAGGCAGGGTAGTTGTAGAGGTCAAAGTTCAACTCACCAGCATGTAACCATAATATTGTACATTGGTTTGGGGCAACCAGGAGGAGGAGAAAGACGCTTGCCAGAGAAGACAAACTCTACTATCTATGTAGTACAGAGCATGTTGAAATACACAAGTACACACTCCATGTATCACCTCTGACCTCTTGGTTGGAAAGGTCACCATAAGGGATTTTCCCCAATGACCATATCTCGTACAAGACGACTCCATAACTCCAGATGTCACTCATTGTAGAATATTCATTGTTTTCAATCACTTCTGGTGGTGCCCACCTGAGAGGAACTGGGACTCTCCCATTTGTGTCTTTAGATGGCATGCTGGCAGTAAGTCCAAAATCTCCAATCTGGAGTGCACACAACGTTAACACAGTGCACACAACACAGTGCACACAGCACAGTGCACACAACACAGGGGACACAACACAGTGCACACAACACAGTGCACACAACACAGTGGACAGAAGTTACCTTACACAAGTTGTCATTGGAAACCATTATGTTACTAGTGGATAGGTCCTGGTGGATGAACCCTTTTCTGGACAAGTACACCATTCCAGACACAATGTCAGCCGCAAACTGTAACAATTGGATGTCCAACCTTTTGTGGAGTGTTGGCCTGTAAAGGAGATAGCAATTACAAAGAAGACATAACAGTTACATTGTGCAGTATTGGAAGTAATTGGGAGAATTGGAGAAACCATGTTATACCTCTGTGTTAATTCCTTTAGGACCCCTCTCAGAGCTCCCTTTCCCATCAGCTCCAATACCATTAGTCTCTGCAGGCAACAATAGGATGACCTACATTTAATGATAGTCCTATGGGCACCTCACATTGACCAACCGTGTCACTTCCAGCAGCTACACCAATAAAGGAAATAATGTTTGGGTGATTGAACTGGGACATCACTAGACACTCTCGGAAGAAGGACAACTGGTATTTCTTGTCAGTATTCCTTTGCAACACCTTCACTGCAACATCTCTACTGGTGCCATCTCTCAGGGACAGTACAGCCAAGTGCACACTGGCAAACTGCCCTCGACCAATCACCCTCCCCAACCTAACTTAAGATAATACCCATTAAACAGACACACTTGCATAAATTAGCCCTTACTAACTGCAAGTTGCTGGAATCCACTGTCCTAGGCCTCTGGTTCATTGACCAAACTTGTCTCACAAGTGCAGATGTATCTGATGGTGGATCTATATAGGCCTCTCTCTCCCACTCATCTTGATGAATCACATCTTCATACAACTCATCTTGATGAATCACATCTTCATACAACTCATCTTGATGAATCACATCTTCATACAACTCATCTTGATGAATCACATCTTCATACAACTCATCTTGATGAATCACATCTTCATACAACTCATCTTGATGAATCACATCTTCATACAACTCATCTTGATGAATCACATCTTCATACAACTCATCTTGATGAATCACATCTTCATACAACTCATCTTGATGAATCACATCTTCATACAACTCATCTTGATGAATCACGTCTTCATACAACTCATCTTCCAAATCACACGAATAATAGTATGATTCATATGTCTTGTTAGTACAAGATGTCTTAGCCTCACAAGCTTCCACGATCAGATTTGATGTACCTTCACAGGTTAGCTCAACTCTTGTCTGCCTTGTGCCTCTCCCCCCCTCGCCTGCTGGTGGCATAATAGGAGCCTTTCGCATCTGGACCACTCCCCTGCCCCTCCCCCTGCCCCTCCTCCTGCCCCTCCTCAGGAGGCACCATAACGTGACTGCAACAAGGGCAGAGAGAACTGCTACAACTGTCACTGGAGCAGCCACTAGTGCTCCTATGGGCCGCGAGGAGCCGTGCACGACGGTATCATTTCCACCCTCCATTCACTCTGCCTTAAATAATGCATCTCTTTGTATGCAGTCACTTTTTATTACTGCTACAGGAGGCGTGGCTCAAGATTGGTCATCGCAGGAAACATGGCCGACCAAACTGAGGGCAAGCGGAAGAGATCGTCTGTCAGTCTCTTGAACGATCCGGGAGGAGAATCTGTGCAATATATTTCCAAGAATCTACCTCAAAAGGGATTTTCCATGTTAAACGTGATGCGTTCGAAGGCTCAGTTGTGCGATGTAACCATGAAGATCGGTGATCGTCAGATTGTGGCGCACAAGGCAGTCCTGGCGGCTACCGTCCCATACTTTTACGCCATGTTTACAAGTAGAGCGCTGTCACCTATAGTTCATTTCATAAATATCATTTCTTCCTCGTCTCCCTGTAGATAATGTAAAAGAAAGTCGAGAAAACGTGGTTCAGTTGAAGCAAGTGGATCCGACCGCAGTCGAAGAGCTCGTATGCTTTGTGTATAGTGGGGTTATAGAGGTTCGCGACGATAACGTCCAGACGCTTCTTCAAGCCGCCAGCTTGCTACAGTTGACTGAGGTTAGGGACGCGTGTTGCGAGTACCTTCAGCAACAACTTCATCCGTCAAATTGTTTGGGAATTCAACATTTTGCGGACATCCACTCGTGTACCGATCTGCAGAGAAAGGCGCAAATCTATTCTCAGCGCCATTTTGCTCAAGTCTGTCAATTTGAAGAGTTTTTGAACCTGACTTGCAGCCAGGTGCTGGAGCTGGTCCGTAGCAACGAGCTGGGAGTGCATCGCGAGGAAGACGTATACACAGCGGTCATAGCGTGGGTCAAGTATAGAGCGGAGGAGAGAAAAGAGAATTTGTGTGGTTTACTTGAGCAAGTCCGCCTGCTCCTCCTCTCCTCAAAGTATCTTGTGGAGACTGTGTCAGTGGAGCCCCTGTTGGCCGACTGTGACGGATGTAAGGATTTCATTATTGAGGCCATGCGCTACCACTTGGTGACAGCCCAGGAGAGGGTCGACTTTAACAGTCCGAGGTGTGTGCCCCGCAAGAGAACGGGCCCTCCGCAGTACATCCTAGTGGTTGGTGGCCAGGCCCCCAAGGCCATCAATCACGTAGAGGTCTTTGATATCAACCAGAGGAGCTGCAAACTGGGACCAGAGATGATTCAGCGAAGGTGTCGCTGTGGAGCGGCCATCATTGGCAACACTGTGTATGCTGTTGGAGGTTTTGATGGGAATGCTCGAGTACGGTCAGTTAGTGTAGTCCTACTTGACTGAACAGCTTTCTAGTTTGTGTGTTTTGATATTGGTTAGATCAGCTGAAAAGTTTGACTTGGAGCAGGGGGCGTGGCTGCCACTCCCGAACATGCACTGCAGGAGGAGCACTTTGGGAGTGGCAGTTTTGTCAAACAGACTGTATGCAGTTGGAGGCTTTGATGGGACCAATGGCCTCGATTCTGTGGAGTGCTACAGCCCAGGTAAGATATCTAGGGAGGTCATGTGACTGAGTAGATCATGTGACCTAGAGAGGTCATGTGACTGAGTAGATCATGTGACCTAGGGAGTTCCATTCTATTTCCATTGTGCAGATATGCAGGAGTGGTTACAAGTGGCGCCGATGGGTACTCGCCGCTCCAGTGTAGGTGTGGGAGTGCTGAATGGCTGTCTGTATGCTGTGGGAGGATATGATGGGAGCGCCCGATCCTGTCTGAATACTGTTGAGAGCTACAATCCAGAGCTGAATGAGTGGACACCCGTTGAGCCAATGTTGCAGAAGAGGAGTGGAGCAGCAGTAGTAGCAATGGACGGCTTCCTGTACGCCATTGGTGGGCATGATGGACCAGACATTCGCAAGACGGTGGAACGGTTTGACCCAGCTCAAGAGAAATGGTTCAGCATTCCAGACATGTTCAATTGCCGTCGCAATGCATCTGCAGTGGTTGTCCGAGGCCTGCTCTACGTGATTGGAGGGGACGATGGAAACAACAACCTCTCGAGTGTTGAGGTGTACGACTACTACACTAATACTTGGGAGTTCTCTCCCGTCAGCTTGATCATCGGTAGGAGCTACTCCGGAGTTGTCTGTACCAGTCTTTTGCCAGAAAACATGACATCATCTTCCGTACCAGAATCAGTTTCACACCATCCAGACACATCCTTTTAGCAATTCAAGCATGATCATATTGCTGTCATAACTTGTACAAGAAACAATGTAATTTGAATGTTTGATTTTGTAAAAAATGTAAAACCATATGTGAATTGTAAATATAATTATCACGACTATTGACTGTTTTGTTGGGCGACTGTGATCTTCATGGATGTCCTTCAAAGGGATGTGCATGCAGTCACGTAGTCAGGGCCCAGCTAGGCTTCCAACAGATGTAAGTGTAGACCTTGGGGCTGGCGAGTTTCCCTTTTGCCTTATCAGTTGTGAGACATCTTAAAAGTACATGTATCAAAATGCTATAAAGTTATTCTACAATTCATGTGGAAAGCCTACAAGTGATTGATAGTAGCTTCAGAATTTGCCTTCCAAAGGAAACCTTTCAGTCAATAGGAGGAGAGACTGATATACATATACAGTATATAAGCAGGTCCAGAGTACATAATACACAATGATTAAGTGGGGGCTGAAATGAAAACGTTTTTAAGAATACTTCTTCTCCAAATATCTGTGGCCACTATAAAGACAGGTCTGTTTTATGTGCTACACTAATATATATATACTGTGTTACTTTGAGGCCTATCTGTTACTCTTTACAGAGAGTCACAATGTCACCTGTCAAGTGGGGAGAAAGGATCCTCTAATTTCATCTGCAAGAGTTCCCTCTGGAGTCTATGTCCTCGACTTCAACGCACCCTGTGTTGGGGTAGTTCGAACAGTCTATGCCTTGTTCCAGAATCCTGGGCAAGGGGTCGATTTGAACAGCAACATGGTGATATCTCTTGTGGTGTACCGCATGGATTACAGCGTTAACCCTCCCAGTCTGTACCCTGTCACAGGAAATGTGACAGCTACTCCTAGCAGTGCTGAGCAGGTGGAGGATTCCCAGTTGGTCAGAGTGGATCTTGTCAGTCAAAGGCTGCCAATAATTGATAGGGACAGAATTGGCATCCACTTCACTCTCCTGGAGAGTGTGACAGCCAGTCTCTATCTAACAACTGAAATTAAAAGCTTCTCTGATCCACTCACAGATACTTTTAAATTCATTAGCTTCAATGAAATCCAACAGGAAGGTCCTATAGTTTGGTTTGACATTGTTCCAGGTGAGTGACACTTGGAGAGCACTGATGATCCATTAGTACCACCTCCATCTCTGTGTGTAGGACGTGAAAATGATAGCAAGCTCTTCATAAACAATACTTTTCCCACTGGTCCATCCAGTCCAACTGAAGCCAGTGGACACTCCAGTACCACTGTAGTGCCACCAACTGAGGCAAGCCATCCACAAAAGGAAGAAGAAAACACTGCAAATGAAATTGCTACAATTGCCACAATTGTCGCTGTCATACTGGCAGTGTTGGCATGCATCGCACTGGCTGTAACGTTAGGTGTCACATTTTGTAAGAGAAAAGGCCACAGGTCCAGGGCACACTTGAGTGGTAAGTACATGGAAGGTCTGGTTGTTGTACTATAGACATATTATGTGCATGCATCCACATTAGCTAGTGGCTGTGAAGAGGGCGTATACAGCGGTCCAGGAGGAACCATTCAGTCTCGACACTGCATCAAACGAATCAGCTCCACCGAAACAGTTCCAATATCTCCTTATCCAAGGGCCTCCATTGATTCCTTAAATGTGGAGAGTAACAAGAGGAGGTTCTTTTGGACACT
This sequence comes from Chondrosia reniformis, assembly GCA_947172415.1. Lineage (NCBI taxonomy): Eukaryota > Metazoa > Porifera > Demospongiae > Chondrillida > Chondrillidae > Chondrosia > Chondrosia reniformis. The sequence continues at coordinate 8,908,399 of OX359192.1, forward strand.
GGCAGCTACTTCAACATTTACTTCGTCAGATTTACCAAACATTTTGGGCAGCAACACATTGGCCACGCCCCCTTTCCCTACACCCAATTATGAGCAGCAGTTCCCAAGGCATTTAAAGACTTGCAAAAGTGTCAGCAAAGTAGGTGTAGTTGATATGGCTATGCTAGTGTCCCCGTCACTATGGTAACCACCACAATAGGACCGTGCCTATGACATTCCAGAAGGTGAAAGGAGACCAAACTGTGAAGAGTACGATGACATCGTTGACTGTCCTTACGAGGTCCCTCCCTCCAAAGAGGATAAGATATATGCTTACCTTAAAAGGAAAGAGTTGCTAAAGGCTCAGAGGGATCAACTAAAGTGAGCTAGATTAGTTTCCTTTGACAGGCAAGACTCTAAGCTTGCATGTGCTCTACTAGAATCACCAGCTACCTGGGCCATGGGAACTTTGCTGACATCCACAAGGCAACCTGGACAAAGCCATGGACAGGAGAGGTCACCGTGGCAACTAAAACATTAGTGAGCAAGTCCAGTGTAGATAAATTAAGGTTTCTGCAGGAGGCACACATAATGGCTCAATTTGCTCACATCAACATTGTCAAAATACATGCAGTGTTGGCTGAATCAGAACCGGTAAATTATTACATTTGGCATATGGCACACAATAGTATATCACTACATCTGTACACCCTTTTAGGTAATTATAGTACTCGAGTTGCTTCAAGGAGATTTGAGGAAGTTTCTCATGGAAGATGCTTTAAAGTAATTTTTGCTACCCATAAAGTGACCGTGATACAACATGTTTGGTGATATGTGCAGGTTGGTAAGGTGTAATACTGATGAGGCACAACTGCTGTTCTTGAAGTTTGCAAGAGAAATCTCCTCGGGTATGAAGTACCTGTCAAAGAAATGTTTCATTCATCGAGATCTTGCAGCCAGAAACGTTCTCTTGACAGATACACAGATGTGCAAGGTGAACAGACAGTTTATGCATCATGACAATTTAATGGACTTACTTGCACTCTCCTCTGTAGATTGCTGACTTTGGATTGGCTCGAGATCTGTCCACTGATGGAGTATACCAGTCCCAGGGAGGCTCCATTCCTGTCAAATGGACAGCTCCTGAGGTGTGCTAGCACACTTGTGGAACAACTGTCTATCAATCTACTCTCTTCAGTCTATTCTGTCTACAGGCCCTCTGCTATGGATCATACACCTCTGCCAGTGATGTGTGGAGCTACAGTGTTGTGCTCTTTGAGATATGGAGCTTGGGACAGAAGCCTTACAGAAACATTAGAAATGAACATGTGAGCCAGCAGGTTGTGTACTGTCACATGACCATCACATGACCAATCCTTTGTAGGTACTGGGGTATCTAGAGAGTGGTCAGAGGCTGCATCCCCCACCAGGCTGTCCCAAGTCCATCTACTCAATCATGATAGACTGCTGGTGAGCATGCAGTCATGTGTTGATGTGCCTCAGATGTTACCCACTCTTTGCAACCCTACAGGAACCCTGTACCTGGTGATCGACCTACCTTTGGCAACATTGAAGACCTCCTCTCTGGTGATGATGAAGAGCTGTTGGACTGCACCCCAGAAGATGTAGACCTGGCAGATGAGTACTCCTGCACGTTGGGTAGTAACATGTCAACAAGTGCTCAACTCTATCCAACACTTCAAAACAAGTACATTTAATAAAACCTTCCTGACCAGCACTGTCAATAAATCAAAATGTTCTAAATTATTCTTGTTTAAATGGTCGGTAAAGTTTAAGTCTTGTACTGAATGTCTGCAGAAGATCATGAATGTGAATCTGTTCCTATTGAAAGAGCAATGAGTCACGTTAGTGGCCATGTGCTTACACTAGAATCACTTGCATACCACTTCAGCTGTTGTGAGATACCTGAGGCTAACCAGCCCTGAGCTCAAGGTATCATCTGTGACTATTATGCAATACGGTGTGCCACTCTCATCCTCCCTAGAGCAGTGGAGAGCATTAAGGGGGTTGCTTAGCAACAAGCTTGATCACCACTTACTCTTCACAGGCATCCGATAACGGGTAAGCAATGTGTAACTTTGTACTCAGCTCCACAGCTCTCAATTCTGCAGCAATTTGTTTGGAAATCTATAGCATGCATACAACAGAGTGTACAAAAGACGGTATACAATGTGCCACTGAATAGTATACAAGATGCAGATATTAGTAGTGCAGTTAGATAGTATACAAGATGCAGATATTAGTATACAAAGTGCAGCTAGATAGTATACAAGATGCAGATACAAGTGCATTTATATACTAAGTGTGGCTCTAGTGTTCCTTGACAACTAATCTTTGATCAAGCCAACATGAAACATACTTCGACTTGCTGCTTGCTGGATGGGTTGGATGTTAAAACAGCAACTTTATAAGGAGATAGTGAGGTGTGCATTCTCAAGTGCTGCAGATCAAGGAACAGAGTCTAACATGTTAAAAGATATAGTTGACCTGTCCTTACTGGTTTTAGATTGACTTCCCTAAATGCATCGAAGAGAACAGCTTGCAGAGCTGGAGCAAGATTCAGAGATGCATGAACTAGTGCAACACTTCCTGTACAGTCAAAGTGTGTTATTCTCTCCAAAGCAGCACATCCCGGTAATCCAATGTACTGTGAGGTGTAGACACATTAGAGGGGAATACAAGTTGCTGGACACCAACTGAGAGGAGTCATACCTGAATGCAACAGGTCTTGTGTGAGCCAATCTCTTCACTGAGTTCAGATATAGTCAGCTTTTCTGGGTCATTGACATGCTACAAGAGAGAGTCAGACGGTTATTACTAACTTGGTTGATGAGGATATGAGACAATCATTACGTACCCTCTTCCACCATCTTAGCCTAGACTTCTGCCAATAAAGATAAATCTCGTGGCTGTCATGCGCATCCGAGACATAGTACAAATCTGCACAGCTACAGGAAGAAGGGTGTGGTGGGGGGAGAGGGGTGTGGTGGGAGGAGAGGGGTGTGGTGGAGGGAGAGGGGTGTGGTGGGGGGAGAGGGGTGTGGTGGGGGGAGAGGGGTGTGGTGGGGGGAGAGGGGTGTGGTGGGGGGAGAGGGGTGTGGTGGGGGGAGAGGGGTGTGGTGGGGGGAGAGGGGTGTGGTGGGGGGAGAGGGGTGTGGTGGGGGGAGAGGGGTGTGGTGGGGGGAGAGGGGTGTGGTGGGGGGAGAGGGGTGTGGTGGGGGGAGAGGGGTGTGGTGGGGGGAGAGGGGTGTGGTGGGGGGAGAGGGGTGTGGTGGGGGGAGAGGGGTGTGGTGGGGGGAGAGGGGTGTGGTGGGAGGAGAGGGGTGTGGTGGGAGGAGAGGGGTGTGGTGGGGGGAGAGGGGTGTGGTGGGGGGAGAGGGGTGTGGTGGGGGGAGAGGGGTGTGGTGGGAGGAGAGGGTTAAGAATCTATGAAAACCTCACTCTGAAATGCTTGCAAAGCCAAAAGGATTTGATAACCTCAACGATTTGCTTAACAAATTTGCTTTTGTCAAAACTGCAGTATAATTGTGAGGAACAGCATTGAACAGTAAGAAACATAATATTCCCTATACCTTGATTCACCAAATCCCCTCTACCAGAACTTGTTGACTGCACCATTTCCTTTCAATTCAAATAGGAGATAAACTAAATGAGTGCTAGTAATCTTATTGTGGGCTCACAAGAAAAGGACTTCCAGATGGGCTAGCTATCCCTACATGGGGAAAGCAAACATCTCCACCTATGGGGGGTGGGGTGAGTGGAGGCATTGTAGTAGGAAGTATTAATTGTGGAGTAGCTCACCTTTACTTCCAGACAGCACAATATTATGTTTATTCATCTCTTTTACATACAAAAGTATTTTGTTAGCTCTTCTTAAGACCTGACAGAAATAGCAGAACTTAACTAGTACCTACGTACACACAATATTTCCCACAACTGTGGATGCTATACTTTGGCAGATGGTACAATAGTGTTTCTGATTTTGCTAATCCAGTCCTTGGCAACATTGACACTCTCTGCCTGAATGGTCATATTTCCACCCACGCTATCCAATTTCCAACCGTCATCAAATGGTAAAACCTCCTGATAAACACATTTAGGACAAGCATGGGTGTCCAACGTTTCAGATAGTGGTCTGCAGCAGAGGACTAACCTCGGTCAGTAAACACTTTACTGAAACAGGATGCGGCCTCGTGTGTGGACTACGCCCCTCCGAGGCACTCTCTTCTGGTTCCAGTAGGTACACATCGCCTCGACTGGTCACTACTGAATAGTACCTACGCGTACGTAGGTGAATTAGACGCTTATGTGGAGAACAGTTCTTCAGCAAAGGAATACCATTCATTAGAAATGTTCCTTTTCAATTTTGCTCCTAGCGGCCCTAGATGACAACTTTCGAAGGATGGCGCAGCTTGTGCATAATCGGACAAACAAAGGAACCCCCTCGCCTGGCAGAGTCTGAGTATTCTAGTTTCCAGTGTGAGACAAACCACCAGTATATATAGATTTGCGGACCTTAGTGGTCCATAGATATACCTGGATAATAAGGTTTCCATAATATTCCAGTTCGAGTGCTTGGAACAAAAAAGAGAAATATTTATTCAAGTGAAAAGTGCTGTAGAAAAATCACGATATTGATCGAACAGGAAGCGAAAACTCTCATATAATTTTTACAACATTAAATAAGGCAAACATTACCATATCCATCAAAATTTCCAAAACTTAAATAAAATGCTTTACAGTTGTATCTGAATAATATTAGCTTTATATATCCACTTAGCAGAAGAAAATATACATTTAATTACAGTATCCAAAACTGAATGGAGAGAAATAGGGCAAACAAAGTCATAAATCAAAATTCCATAACTCAATGATCATTCTTAATAGATGTATGTGAATGCTGACAGTAAGTCACAGCTTCATAACATTCCATTTGGTAGAGTATCAGAAGTAAATGTACAAAACATCCTGGTACATATAAAGTTAAAATATCTGCATTAACTTCGTTTAGGGCTGTAACTCTGTCAAACAAACATGTATAAAAGGTTTCCAATGAGTTTTGTAAATTTTGATATCTATACGTAGTATAGAGAGTTTCAGCTTCATATCTCTTCATTTGGCAGAGTTACGTACAGCACTAAATGTACTTTAAATAACTCCTATGTGAAGTAAATGTATGGTGAGAGATAGGGCAAATTTGAGTAGATATCAAAATTTGCAAAACTCATTGGAAACCTTTCATATATGTCTGTGAATACTGACATGGAGTTTCAACTTCATATCTCTTCATTTGGCAGAGTTACAGCACTAAATGTACTTTAAATAACTCCTATATGAAGTTAATGTATGGTGCGAGATAGGGCAAATTTGAGTAGATATCAAAATTTGTTTCATGCTAGTCTGTGATTACTGACATGGAGTTTCAGATTCATATCTCTTCATTTGACAGAGTTACAGGCCTCAATGTACATTAAATAACTTGTATACAAAGTTAATGTATGGTGAGATTTTAAGTTACATCAAAATTTCAAAATCTCATTGAACATGCTCTATAGATGTCTGTGAATGCTGACACAATGTATTAGCTTCATAGTTTTCCACTTGATAGAGCTACAGCACTCTAATGTACATTAAATTTCTAATATAGGACGTAGTATTTATATCGTGCGATATTATTATGCAAATTATCGGAATGCCTCAAGTTAAAAATGTTTTGACACGAATGGGGCAACTAGAAACACGCAGGGACAGTCCAAAACGCAGCTACCAGAAGGTCTTTTTATAGAGGCAGGTAGCCATTATGCTATTACAGCAATTGAGATTGAGTGTGGCTGGTTATACTAGTTTACGTTCATATCGGAACACCTCTCGCTAAAATCGTTTCTACGTGGGACCAGAAAAGTTGTTCTCCTCCGCCAATCAGGACACTTACGGGATTCTATCAATTTTTCCCAGTTTCTAGATGAACTACAAATACTGAATATACCTTTAAAATGGCTTGGAACGATGCACTGATCCCGAATTAATTCGATATAATTTGACCACATTTTTCTCGCAAATACCCTATTCTTAAGTATGGAATTGCGCCAACCACAATCGTTTCCTTTTGAAATTTTGTTGTTTAAATAGAAGCGCAAAACCTTATAAAGTAGGCCTACCTGGACACATCTCTATGGTGGTAGCGGTTCCCATAGAGGTTGGTAGCGCTTAGACTCTGAAGCTGTCTCCTAATCGGTTGGTGCCATAGAGACGTGCTCACCAATAATCCGGATTTCGGGGGGGTTCCACGTAAGTGGGATTGGCATCTGATATCTTAGGATTCATATGAGTCGGCCATATTGAGAAGAACTGGTTCTTGTCACGAAAGTGACACCCAAAGCTCAACTCGGCAGTAATTTGCTTCGGCAGATTCTGAACGTTACCACCGATCCCGGCCTCTGAGCGTCGTGGATGGTAGCGTTCGGTATGGTCCAACTTTTTTTCTTTGGAGTTTCGTTGGCTGACGATTGGCGATTTTTCACTTTAACGGCATCCATATATTATATATGGATAAATACGACTTCAACAACGATCAAGTACTACAATTTACATGTCAAAGTGTATAAAAAATCTTCTAATTTTTCAGATATACAATATTATAGCAAATTTGCCTTTTGTTATTACTCACTAAAATTTTGAGGATTAATTGTAATTTGCCCTATCTCCTACCCATACATTAACTCTCTATACCAGAATTTAATGTACATTGAGGGCTGTAACTCATTCAAATGGAAAGATATGAAGCTACTACTTTGTGTCAGCAATTACAGTCATTGGTACAGCACATTCAATGAGTGTTTGGAATTTTGGTGGAACTTTGCCTTATTTCTCACCATACATTAACTTAGTATACAAGAATTTAATGTACATTGAAGGCTGTAACTCATTCAAATGGAAAGATATGAAGCTACTACTTTGTGTCAGCAATCACAGACATTGGTACAGCACATTCAATGAGTTTTTGGAATTTTGATGGAACTTATATATAATTTGCCATATATCTCTCACCATACATTAACTCCGTATACCAGCAGTTACAGCACTGAATGTACTTTAAATAATTCCTAAATATATATGAAGTAAATGTATGGTGAGAGATAGGGCAAATTTGGCTAGATATCAAAATTTGCAAAACTCAATGGAAGCCTTTCATATATGTCTGTGAATACTGACATAGAGTTTAAGATTCATATCTCTCCATTTGACAAAGTTACAGCACTAAATGTACTTTAAATAACTCCTATATGAAGTTAATGTATGGTGAGAGATAGGGCAAATTTGGCTAGATATCAAAATTTACAAAACTCAATGGAAACCTTTCATATATGTCTGTGAATACTGACATAGAGTTTAAGATTCATATCTCTCCATTTGAAAAAGTTACAGCACTAAATGTACTTTAAATAACTCCTATATGAAGTTAATGTATGGTGAGAGATAGGGTAAATTTGGCTAGATATCAAAATTTGCAACACTCATTGGAAACGTTTCATATATATCTGTGAATACTGACATAGAGTTTAAGATTCATATCTCTCCATTTGACAAAGTTACAGCACTAAATGTACTTTAAATAACTCCTATATGAAGTTAATGTATGGTGAGAGATAGGGCAAATTTGGCTAGATATCAAAATTTACAAAACTCAATGGAAACCTTTCATATATGTCTGTGAATACTGACATAGAGTTTAAGATTCATATCTCTCCATTTGAAAAAGTTACAGCACTAAATGTACTTTAAATAACTCCTATATGAAGTTAATGTACGTACGTATGGTGAGAGATAGGGCAAATTTGGCTAGATATCAAAATTTACAAAACTCAATGGAAACCTTTCATATATGTCTGTGAATACTGACATAGAGTTTAAGATTCATATCTCTCCATTTGAAAAAGTTACAGCACTAAATGTACTTTAAATAACTCCTATACGAAGTTAATGTACGTATCTCTCACCATACATTAAATTTGTATACAAGAATCTAATGTACATTTAGTGCTGTAGCTCTGTCAATTGGAAAGATGTGAAGCTGAAACTTGTTGTCAGCATTCACAGACATCCTTAAAGCATATCCAAAGAGTTTTACAAATTTTAATGTTCACTCATATTTGCCCTATCTCTCACTATACATTAAATTTGTATGCAAGAATCTATTGTACATTTAGTTCAATAACTCTGTCAATTGGAAAGATGTGAAGCTGAAACTTGCTGTCAGCATTCACAGACATACATAAAGCATATCCAAAGAGTTTTACAAATTTTGATGTTCACTCATATTTGCCCTATCTCTCACTATACATTAAATTTGTATAGCAGAATCTAATGTACATTTAGTGCTGTAACTCTGTCAATTGGAAAGATGTGAAGCTGAAACTTGCTGTCAGCATTCACAGACTTCCATAAAACATATCCAAAGAGTTTTACAATTTTTGATGTTCACTCATATTTGCCCTATATCTCACCATACATTAAATTTCTATACAAGAATCTAATGTACATTTAGTGCAATAACTCTATCAATTGGAAAGATGTGAAGCTGAAACTTGTTGTCAGCATTCACAGATATCCTTAAAGCATATCCAAAGAGTTTTGCAAATTTTGATGTTCACTCATATTTGCCCTATATCTCACCATACTTTAAATTTGTATACAAGAATCTAATGTACATTTAGTGCTGTAACTCTGTCAATTGGAAAGATGTGAAGCTGAAACTTGTTGTCAGCATTCACAGACATCCTTAAAGCATATCCAAAGAGTTTTACAAATTTTGATGTTCTATCATATTTGCCCTATCTCTCACCATACATTAAATTTGTATAGCAGAATCTAATGTACATTTAGTGCTGTAACTCTGTCAATTGGAAAGATGTGAAGCTGAAACTTGCTGTCAGCATTCACAGACTTCCATAAAACATATCCAAAGAGTTTTACAATTTTTGATGTTCACTCATATTTGCCCTATATCTCACCATACATTAAATTTCTATACAAGAATCTAATGTACATTTAGTGCAATAACTCTATCAATTGGAAAGATGTGAAGCTAAAACTTGCTGTCAGCATTCACAGATATCCTTAAAGCATATCCAAAGAGTTTTGCAAATTTTGATGTTCACTCATATTTGCCCTATATCTCACCATACTTTAAATTTGTATACAAGAATCTAATGTACATTTAGTGCTGTAACTCTGTCAATTGGAAAGATGTGAAGCTGAAACTTGTTGTCAGCATTCACAGACATCCTTAAAGCATATCCAAAGAGTTTTACAAATTTTGATGTTCTATCATATTTGCCCTATCTCTCACCATACATTAAATTTGTATAGCAGAATCTAATGTACATTTAGTGCTGTAACTCTGTCAATTGGAAAGATGTGAAGCTGAAACTTGGTGTCAGCATTCACAGACATCCATAAAACATATCCAAAGAGTTTTGCAAATTTTGATGTTCACTCATATTTGCCCTATCTCTCACCATACTTTAAATTTGTATACAAGAATCTAATGTACATTTAGTGCTGTAACTCTGTCAATTGGAAAGATGTGAAGCTAAAACTTCCTGTCAGCATTCACAGCTATCCTTAAAGCATATCCAAAGAGTTTTGCAAATTTTGATGTTCACTCATATTTGCCCTATATCTCACCATACATTAAATTTGTATACAAGAATCTAATGTACATTTAGTGCTGTAACTCTGTCAATTGGAAAGATGTGAAGCTGAAACTTGGTGTCAGCATTCACAGACATCCATAAAACATATCCAAAGAGTTTTGCAAATTTTGATGTTCACTCATATTTGCCCTATCTCTCACCATACATTAAATTTGTATAGCAGAATCTAATGTACATTTAGTGCTGTAACTCTGTCAATTGGAAAGATGTGAAGCTGAAACTTGCTGTCAGCATTCACAGACATCCATAAAACATATCCAAAGAGTTTTACAAATTTTGATGTTCACTCATATTTGCCCTATATCTCACCATACTTTAAATTTGTATACAAGAATCTAATCTACATTTAGTGCCGTAACTCTGTCAATTGGAAAGATATGAAGCTGAAACCTCTTGGCTGTATGCACATATAGCTATACAGTATATCCTGCTAGTTTTGTAAAATTTCAAAAAAGGATACCCGAGTTACTGCAGATCGAAAAATACCCTATTCTAAAGTATTGAAGATTCGCCAACCACAAGCGTTTTCATAGGCAATTACTTTATTTAAATAGAAGATAAAACCTTATAATAGTAGGCCTACCTGGACACATCTCTATGGTGGTTGCGGTTCCCATAGAGGTTGGTAGCGCTTAGACTCTGAAGCTGTCTCCTAATCGGTTGGTGCCATAGAGACGTGCTCACCAATAATCCGGATTTCGGGGGGGTTCCACGTAATGTGGGATTGGCATCTGATATCTTAGGATTCATATGAGTCGGCCATATCGAGAAGAACTGGTTCTTCTCACGCAAGTGACACCCAAAGCTCAACTCGGCAGAGCGTTACCACCGATCCCGGCCTCTGAGCGTCGTGGATGGTAGCGTTCGGTATGGTCCAATTTTTTTCCTTTGGAGTTTCTTTAGCAGTCGATTGACGATTTTTCACTTTAGCGACATCCATATATTATAATATGGACAGATACTACTTTAAAACAATCAAGTATTACAGAGTGAATATCCATGTGTATTAAAATCTTTAAAAGCGTTCTCGTCATTCAAAATATACATATAAAAGTACCGTATTTTCAATATTCCCTTCTCTAGGTCGGCCATTTATATTATTACGAAACTCCCGTACATTAAATTTCTATACAAGAATCTAATGTACATTTAGTGCAATAACTCTGTCAATTGGAAAGATGTGAAGCTGAAACTTCTTGTCAACATTCACAGACATACATAAAGCATATCCAAAGAGTTTTACAAATTTTGATGTTCACTCATATTTGTCCTACGTACGTACGTATGGTGAGAGATAGGGCAAATTTGGCTAGATATCAAAATTTGCAACACTCATTGGAAACGTTTCATATATATCTGTGAATACTGACATAGAGTCTCAGCTTCATATCTCTCCAGTTGACAAAGTTACAGCACTAAATGTACTTTAAATAACTCTTATACAAAGTTAATGTACGTATGGTGAGAGATAGGGCAAATTTGGCTAGATATCAAAATTTGCAACACTCAATGGAAACGTTTCATGTATATCTGTGAATACTGACATAGAGTCTCAGCTTCATATCTCTCCATTTGACAAAGTTACAGCACTAAATGTACTTTAAATAACTCCTATATGAAGTTAATGTATGGTGAGAGATAGGGCAAATTTGGCTAGATATCAAAATTTACAAAACTCAATGGAAACCTTTCATATATGTCTGTGAATACTGACATAGAGTTTAAGATTCATATCTCTCCATTTGAAAAAGTTACAGCACTAAATGTACTTTAAATAACTCCTATATGAAGTTAATGTATTGTGAGAGATAGGGCAAATTTGGCTAGATATCAAAATTTGCAACACTCATTGGAAACGTTTCATATATATCTGTGAAGACTGACATAGAGTCTCAGCTTCATATCTCTCCATTTGACAAAGTTACAGCACTAAATGTACTTTAAATAACTCCTATACAAAGTAAATGTACGTATGGTGAGAGATAAGGCAAATTTGGCTAGATATCAAAATTTACAAAACTCAATGGAAACCTTTCATATATGTCTGTGAATACTGACATAAAGTCTCAGCTTCATATCTCTCCATTTGACAAAGTTACAGCACTAAATGTACTTTAAATAACTCCTATATGAAGTTAATGTATGGTGAGAGATAGGGCAAATTTGGCTAGATATCAAAATTTACAAAACTCAATGGAAACCTTTCATATATGTCTGTGAATACTGACATAGAGTTTAAGATTCATATCTCTCCATTTGACAAAGTTACAGCACTAAATGTACTTTAAATAACTCCTATATGAAGTTAATGTATGGTGAGAGATAGGGCAAATTTGGCTAGATATCAAAATTTACAAAACTCAATGGAAACCTTTCATATATGTCTGTGAATACTGACATAGAGTTTAAGATTCATATCTCTCCATTTGAAAAAGTTACAGCACTAAATGTACTTTAAATAACTCCTATATGAAGTTAATGTATGGTGAGAGATAGGGCAAATTTGGCTAGATATCAAAATTTGCAACACTCATTGGAAACGTTTCATATATATCTGTGAAGACTGACATAGAGTCTCAGCTTCATATCTCTCCATTTGACAAAGTTACAGCACTAAATGTACTTTAAATAACTCCTATACAAAGTAAATGTACGTATGGTGAGAGATAAGGCAAATTTGGCTAGATATCAAAATTTACAAAACTCAATGGAAACCTTTCATATATGTCTGTGAATACTGACATAGAGTTTAAGATTCATATCTCTCCATTTGAAAAAGTTACAGCACTAAATGTACTTTAAATAACTCCTATACGAAGTTAATGTACGTATCTCTCACCATACATTAAATTTGTATGCAAGAATCTATTGTACATTTAGTTCAATAACTCTGTCAATTGGAAAGATGTGAAGCTGAAACTTGTTGTCAGCATTCACAGACATACATAAAGCATATCCAAAGAGTTTTACAAATTTTGATGTTCACTCATATTTGCCCTATCTCTCACTATACATTAAATTTGTATAGCAGAATCTAATGTACATTTAGTGCTGTAACTCTGTCAATTGGAAAGATGTGAAGCTGAAACTTGTTGTCAGCATTCACAGACATCCTTAAAGCATATCCAAAGAGTTTTACAAATTTTGATGTTCACTCATATTTGCCCTATATCTCACCATACGTACATTAAATTTGTATGCAAGAATCTATTGTACATTTAGTTCAATAACTCTGTCAATTGGAAAGATGTGAAGCTGAAACTTGTTGTCAGCATTCACAGACATACATAAAGCATATCCAAAGAGTTTTACAAATTTTGATGTTCACTCATATTTGCCCTATCTCTCACTATACATTAAATTTGTATAGCAGAATCTAATGTACATTTAGTGCTGTAACTCTGTCAATTGGAAAGATGTGAAGCTGAAACTTGCTGTCAGCATTCACAGACTTCCATAAAACATATCCAAAGAGTTTTACAATTTTTGATGTTCACTCATATTTGCCCTATATCTCACCATACATTAAATTTGTATACAAGAATCTAATGTACATTTAGTGCTGTAACTCTGTCAATTGGAAAGATGTGAAGCTGAAACTTGTTGTCAGCATTCACAGATATCCATAAAACATATCCAAAGAGTTTTGTAAATTTTGATGTTCACTCATATTTGCCCTACGCATCTCTCACCATACATTAAATTTGTATACAAGAATCTAATGTAGTGCTGTAACTCTGTCAATTGGAAAGATGTGAAGCTGAAACTTCCTGTCAGCATTCACAGCTATCCTTAAAGCATATCCAAAGAGTTTTGCAAATTTTGATGTTCACTCATATTTGCCCTATCTCTCACCATACTTTAAATTTGTATACAAGAATCTAATGTACATTTAGTGCTGTAACTCTGTCAATTGGAAAGATGTGAAGCTGAAACTTGTTGTCAGCATTCACAGACATCCTTAAAGCATATCCAAAGAGTTTTGCAAATTTTGATGTTCTATCATATTTGCCCTATCTCTCACCATACATTAAATTTGTATAGCAGAATCTAATGTACATTTAGTGCTGTAACTCTATCAATTGGAAAGATGTGAAGCTGAAACTTGCTGTCAGCATTCACAGACATCCATAAAACATATCCAAAGAGTTTTACAAATTTTGATGTTCACTCATATTTGCCCTATATCTCACCATACTTTAAATTTGTATACAAGAATCTAATCTACATTTAGTGCCGTAACTCTGTCAATTGGAAAGATATGAAGCTGAAACCTCTTGGCTGTATGCACATATAGCTATACAGTATATCCTGCTAGTTTTGTAAAATTTCAAAAAAGGATACCCGAGTTACTGCAGATCGAAAAATACCCTATTCTAAAGTATTGAAGATTCGCCAACCACAAGCGTTTTCATAGGCAATTACTTTATTTAAATAGAAGATAAAACCTTATAATAGTAGGCCTACCTGGACACATCTCTATGGTGGTTGCGGTTCCCATAGAGGTTGGTAGCGCTTAGACTCTGAAGCTGTCTCCTAATCGGTTGGTGCCATAGAGACGTGCTCACCAATAATCCGGATTTCGGGGGGGTTCCACGTAATGTGGGATTGGCATCTGATATCTTAGGATTCATATGAGTCGGCCATATCGAGAAGAACTGGTTCTTCTCACGCAAGTGACACCCAAAGCTCAACTCGGCAGAGCGTTACCACCGATCCCGGCCTCTGAGCGTCGTGGATGGTAGCGTTCGGTATGGTCCAATTTTTTTCCTTTGGAGTTTCTTTAGCAGTCGATTGACGATTTTTCACTTTAGCGACATCCATATATTATAATATGGACAGATACTACTTTAAAACAATCAAGTATTACAGAGTGAATATCCATGTGTATTAAAATCTTTAAAAGCGTTCTCGTCATTCAAAATATACATATAAAAGTACCGTATTTTCAATATTCCCTTCTCTAGGTCGGCCATTTATATTATTACGAAACTCCCGTACATTAATTCTATACAAGAATCTAATGTACATTTAGTGCAATAACTCTGTCAATTGGAAAGATGTGAAGCTGAAACTTCTTGTCAACATTCACAGACATACATAAAGCATATCCAAAGAGTTTTACAAATTTTGATGTTCACTCATATTTGTCCTACGTACGTATGGTGAGAGATAGGGCAAATTTGGCTAGATATCAAAATTTGCAACACTCATTGGAAACGTTTCATATATATCTGTGAATACTGACATAGAGTCTCAGCTTCATATCTCTCCAGTTGACAAAGTTACAGCACTAAATGTACTTTAAATAACTCTTATACAAAGTAAATGTATGGTGAGAGATAGGGCAAATTTGGCTAGATATCAAAATTTGCAAAACCCAATGGAAACCTTTCATATATGTCTGTGAATACTGACATAGAGTTTAAGATTCATATCTCTCCATTTGACAAAGTTACAGCACTAAATGTACTTTAAATAACTCCTATATGAAGTTAATGTATGGTGAGATATAGGGCAAATTTGGCTAGATATCAAAATTTACAAAACCCAATGGAAACCTTTCATATATGTCTGTGAATACTGACATAGAGTTTCAGCTTCATATCTCTCCATTTGACAAAGTTACAGCACTAAATGTACTTTAAATACGTAACTCCTATATGAAGTTAATGTATTGTGAGAGATAGGGCAAATTTGGCTAGATATCAAAATTTACAAAACTTAATGGAAACCTTTCATATATGTCTGTGAATACTGACATAGAGTTTAAGATTCATATCTCTCCATTTGACAAAGTTACAGCACTAAATGTACTTTAAATAACTCCTATATGAAGTTAATGTATGGTGAGAGATAGGGCAAATTTGGCTAGATATCAAAATTTACAAAACTCAATGGAAACCTTTCATATATGTCTGTGAATACTGACATAGAGTTTAAGATTCATATCTCTCCATTTGACAAAGTTACAGCACTAAATGTACTTTAAATAACTCCTATATGAAGTTAATGTATGGTGAGAGATAGGGCAAATTTGGCTAGATATCAAAATTTGCAAAACCCAATGGAAACCTTTCATATATATCTGTGAATACTGACATAGAGTTAAAGATTCATATCTCTCCATTTGAAAAAGTTACAGCACTAAATGTACTTTAAATAACTCCTATATGAAGTTAATGTATGGTGAGAGATAGGGCAAATTTGGCTAGATATCAAAATTTGCAAAACCCAATGGAAACCTTTCATATATATCTGTGAATACTGACATAGAGTTTCAGCTTCATATCTCTCCATTTGACAAAGTTACAGCACTAAATGTACTTTAAATAACTCCTACGTATATGAAGTTAATGTATGGTGAGAGATAGGGCAAATTTGGCTAGATATCAAAATTTACAAAACTCAATGGAAACCTTTCATATATGTCTGTGAATACTGACATAGAGTTTAAGATTCATATCTCTCCATTTGAAAAAGTTACAGCACTAAATGTACTTTAAATAACTCCTATATGAAGTTAATGTATGGTGAGAGATAGGGCAAATTTGGCTAGATATCAAAATTTGCAACACTCATTGGAAACGTTTCATATATATCTGTGAATACTGATATAGAGTCTCAGCTTCATATCTCTCCATTTGACAGAGTTACAGGCCTCAATGTACATTAAATAACTTGTATACAAAGTTAATGTATGGTGAGATTTTAAGTTACATCAAAATTTCAAAATCTCATTGAACATGCTCTATAGATGTCTGTGAATGCTGACACAATGTATTAGCTTCATAGTTTTCCACTTGATAGAGCTACAGCACTCTAATGTACATTAAATTTCTAATATAGGACGTAGTATTTATATCGTGCGATATTATTATGCAAATTATCGGAATGCCTCAAGTTAAAAATGTTTTGACACGAATGGGGCAACTAGAAACACGCAGGGACAGTCCAAAACGCAGCTACCAGAAGGTCTTTTTATAGAGGCAGGTAGCCATTATGCTATTACAGCAATTGAGATTGAGTGTGGCTGGTTATACTAGTTTACGTTCATATCGGAACACCTCTCGCTAAAATCGTTTCTACGTGGGACCAGAAAAGTTGTTCTCCTCCGCCAATCAGGACACTTACGGGATTCTATCAATTTTTCCCAGTTTCTAGATGAACCACAAATACTGAATATACCTTTAAAATGGCTTGGAACGATGCACTGATCCCGAATTAATTCGATATAATTTGACCACATTTTTCTCGCAAATACCCTATTCTTAAGTATGGAATTGCGCCAACCACAATCGTTTCCTTTTGAAATTTTGTTGTTTAAATAGAAGCGCAAAACCTTATAAAGTAGGCCTACCTGGACACATCTCTATGGTGGTAGCGGTTCCCATAGAGGTTGGTAGCGCTTAGACTCTGAAGCTGTCTCCTAATCGGTTGGTGCCATAGAGACGTGCTCACCAATAATCCGGATTTCGGGGGGGTTCCACGTAAGTGGGATTGGCATCTGATATCTTAGGATTCATATGAGTCGGCCATATCGAGAAGAACTGGTTCTTGTCACGAAAGTGACACCCAAAGCTCAACTCGGCAGTAATTTGCTTCGGCAGATTCTGAACGTTACCACCGATCCCGGCCTCTGAGCGTCGTGGATGGTAGCGTTCGGTATGGTCCAACTTTTTTTCTTTGGAGTTTCGTTGGCTGACGATTGGCGATTTTTCACTTTAACGGCATCCATATATTATATATGGATAAATACGACTTCAACAACGATCAAGTACTACAATTTACATGTCAAAGTGTATAAAAAATCTTCTAATTTTTCAGATATACAATATTATAGCAAATTTGCCTTTTGTTATTACTCACGGTCGGCCATTTACTAGTATTGCGCAATTATGCGTCTATGAGGGCTTGCAGCTCTATCGAATAGACTACGAAGCTAATACTTGGTGGTACTATACGCAGACATCTGTTCACCATTTTCAATGGGTTTTTAAAATTTTGAGGATTAATTGTAATTTGCCCTATCTCCTACCATACATTAACTCTCTATACCAGAATTTAATGTACATTGAGGGCTGTAACTCATTCAAATGGAAAGATATGAAGCTACTACTTTGTGTCAGCAATCACAGACATTGGTACAGCATATTCAATGAGTTTTTGAAATTTTGATATCTCTCACCATACATTAACTCCGTATACCAGCAGTTACAGCCTTTCATATATGTCTGTGAATACTGACATAGAGTTTAAGCTTCATATCTATTCATTTACAGAGTTACAGCACTAAATGTACTTTAAATAACTCCTATATGAAGTTAATGTATGGAGAGAGATAGGGCAAATTTGAATCGATATCAAAATTTGCACAACTCATTGGAAACCTTTTATGCTTGTCTGTGACTATAAATGAAGTTAAAAGTAGGTATGGCACTGTAACAGTGATTGGCACATCTGGAAAAAGTAAAAGAAAGTGATCATTTGGTAAGGCTGACATTGCAGAAGTGGCATACTGAAACGTAACTATACACATCACTTCTATGTTTGGGCACATCTCATGGATATACTAGAAGTAGGGGAAATCTCTCGTGACAAGAGGAGAGTAGATCTAGAATTAGGTTCTACCTCTCTAAAGAAGAATTATACAGATCAGGTTCTACCTGACAGCTATATTGTAGTTACATCTGCTGTGGCAGATCAGTGATTTTATATGACAACAGATTTTAAACAAGATGAATAAGATATAAACAACCAGAGTTAAAGAGAAAAGTGCTTGTGCGTATGGTGTTAAAAATAGTATAAATTGCATTTAAAATAATACATTGCAATGTGTCCTGAAACAACTCATTGTGTATAACAAAGAAAGGACGTTGAATACTTAGAAATGTTTCAAACTCTCTTCCCATTGAGAAGTGCTTTTTGAATTATCTTGCCCTGCTTCTGAGGTGTAAAAGCTAACTTCTTTATTCTCTTCACAAACTGGGCTGCTCTGGGATCATTGCTGCGTTCCCTTAATTCCTTGAATGCCTCACAGTCACAAGGTTTTGTGATGGGCAGCACTAGAGCAAGTCTGAGAAGCAAGAGAGAGTGAAGGACACATGACATAGTCAACAACATGCATACGTACTTTGTGGGCGACTTGGAGGCGAGCTCACTGTCTTCCGGGATACTGTCTGAAAACACTGGAATATCAGAGCACTTGACCACTACAACTCCGATGGGAGTGTGGGAGCCGAGCCTGTCATGGCTGTACACTTCCACCAGCAGCAAAGCGCCTGCTTCCTTGAGAGACTTCTCTTGAACGTTGCCACTGTATGGTGCATCAGTACAGACAAGTATCAGCTTCATCTCAAGATCTGAAGCTGAATACTTACAAATGAAACTCTGCATCCATTACTGGATCCCTGTTGTTCTTATAAACTTTGCTCTTTAGCCTTTCCATCTTAAAGAGCTCTTCAGGAACAAGTGCAACTTTGAAGTAGGCATCACAAGTCTTCTTTACATTAACTCCTGGTAGCTCAGAGGCTCTTACCACTGCAGAATGGACACAAAGGGGTGGAGGGGGTGGAGAGGGGTGGGGAGGTATGGGGGAGTGGTAGAGGAGTGGTGGGGAAGGATGTGGGAGGGGGATGGTAAGAGAAGTGACCAACATTGAATGTCCACTCTTTGTCTCTCTTTGATGTATGTGACCATAATTGTGAGGGATCCCCGAGTTAACATAGCTTTCGCTTGGTACTTTGCCAGATCCTCGTAATACAATGAAATTACTTCCTCTGTACTCATTATACGGAGTTCCAAAGTATTGTATGTAATCTAGCAACCAGAGACACACTTTGACCGGCTGAAATAGTATAGCACTCATGGCAACCTACTCGATACAGCTTGTGAGCAATGAGCAGCTCCTCGTCCAAACCACCTCGACCCTTCTCAACATCACCTTTGAAGAAGTCATGCAACATCTGAGAGAAGGAAGGCAACACATAGTACATGCAGGCCACGAGCATGGCTAAGGTTAACCTGAGGTCAGAGGTCAGAGGTCAGAGATTGGTAGACTCACATTAAGTAGAGCAAACAGATTTTCAGAAGTTGTCTGCAGAGAAAGTTGTAAAGTTTATATTTTGCTGCACTGTAAGGTTGAAATGTCGGAACTTACTTTATCTCGAGAAGTTTGTACATGCTTGTACATCTTTTCCATTACAATGTTCCAAATGTGAATCAGCAATCTGATTGGACAGATATCACATTACCTCAACACCATCTCCCCTACTATATATTATTATCACAACTTACTGTTTGAAAACTGACTCAAACACACTAGAGTGGAGTTGTTGTAGAGACTGCATGAGATACTCCATGAGAGGAGTGGACACGTGGTAAAAGTCCTGTTTGCAAGCACTGTGCACCACCGACCTCATTCCCTTCTTAATGCTGGGACGCATCTAAATTCACACACTGCAAATTAAAACAAGTTTTTGTAATTTTGTTTCAACACACCTTTTCGGAGATGTCGACAGTGAGAGAAGTTATCGTGAGCAATATGGTCTCATCTGTCTTGTCCAGTAGCTCCTGTAATTCTCTGTTGGCAGTTGCTCCAGAACCATCCACCTCATTGAGAAGTTGCATTGAGAGGTCCCACTGGATGAAGTCCGGAAGGTCCTTCAAACCACGCCGAACTTGCTCAATGTCATTTAAGGCAATACACAACTGCAAAATGCAAAGATCAGTCTTACCATAAGTACCACTTGTTGTGGGGTGAGTACATACCTTTTTTGTTACTGTGAAACCGTCTGGAGTTATGTTAAAGAATCCATGTAACTTGATATTCTTGCAAACCTGTTCTACAAAACAGTTTGTGCCAGAGCACGTTTCCTATAAGGAAGAGGACTGATACTTGTGAACACACATTCTACTTGCGGCAATGGCTAACATACTTGTACAAGCTTCATCAAATACTGAAAAGATTCAGTTGGATTTGGCCAATCAAGGTTCTTCCAAAATGAACATACCTATACATTGAATGGAAAACCCACCAGTCACACCCACTGGACACACCCACCAGTCAAGTCCATACTTACCACTACAATCAGGTCAATCAGGTTCCTAGCCAGCGATGAGTACTGGGCACCCTCTGTGACCGGCTCCTCCTACACACACACACATGAGGTACCTACACCTCATACGAGAGACTGTTTGGTGCAGAGTCACATGTAATAGTCTACACATACCTCAAATTGTGTAGTAGCTTTCATGACTCCATCTTTGTATCTTTGAGTGGCCAAAGAAATCCACACGTTGACCATATTCTTGAAGCTCAAGTGGTATTGTGTAAGCCTTAGCTTCTCCTGTGCGCTGTAGGAGGTGGGGATATTGCTGAAGTTAGTGCAGTACATTCCTAACCCAAAGGCTACCTTTCTGAAGTGTGAATGGCAAGGCCTTTGAATTCCCTCAAAGTCAAATACAGGATATAGCTATAGTGCGAAGATTCATTTGACTGCTGAGTCAAAACCTCTTCAAGATTGTCTGCCAGCTACAGAAATAGTACATTATGGTGTGGACCTATACTGTGGTACTGTGTCAGTGGTACGAGGGCTATGCAATTCATACCAGGCCTTCCAACTGGAGATAGGACACTTCAAAGTAGTTCACTCCGACCCTATAAGGTGACAAAGTGTATTAATACAATTAAGGGGACCGAATGGCATGCAATATGTAACATACTCTCTGAATACAGGAGCCATAACATCTCTTGCGTTGCTGAGATACAGGCCAAGAGTCTTGACTGTTCCAAGGAATGCCAATAGCCTGTTCTGTGAATCCTACAATGGAATGGTAAAAATGTCAACTGAAATATATACATGGGAATGAGATATATACATGTAAATACATTGGAATGTGATGTATACATGTACGTATATACATTGGAATGAGATAATGAAATCAGTCCTAAAGTTTCAGATGCAGTTTTTGAAAGTTCATTAAATTATAATACATTCACTAAATAGTGTATTGGCAAATCACTTAAGTGAGGATTGGATGGAACTCACTTCCATGGCACGTTTCATAAGTAACTTGAACCAGTACTTGCAGCTTTGCTGATAGAAGGAGGAGACAAGGCTGACTTGTAGAAGACCAAGGGATGGACTATACTCACCTGAACGATCTTCTCCACATATTCACTGAGTGATCTTTCGGACTGATCGAGTGTAGCTAAATATGGCTCCACTTGATACAAAGACCTCAAGAGACTACATTAACAGGTTGCAAGGATTAAGTGCAAAGAGTTTGCAACTTATACATATTGTACATACTGTATATTACAAAATAGATGTGCTTTATAAATGTTACCAAAGTCTAAGTTGAAACAGCTCCACTTCAATTGTGCTTTTCAAATCCAAATTAATCAGATGATTCTGAATGGATAATTCTATCTCAGAATGCAGCAACTTTGTACACTTGACCAACTTCACAGCCTACACACCAAATTACACATTAACACATGTTGAACATCAGGTTATCTCACAAACATAAATATACCTATTTACCAGTTTACCACATACTACCAGTACCACATACTGCCAGTACCACATACTGCCAGTACCACATACCTACCAGTACCACATACCTACCAGTACCACATACTACCAGTACCACATACTACCAGTACCACATACTACCAGTACCACATACCTGCCAGTTGTTGGAGCTCTGGTCACTGGAGGCTGCCGCTGCATTAGCAGTGCTTCCTTCAGAAGTTTGGAGTTTGTCTTGTTCTGCAATGATTGTTGTATAAATGCTTTGAAATGCTGAGAAGGCAACTCTGTACTTTTGATGGTACTTTATAAGCACCTTTAGCTGGCTGCATCGCAGAGGGAGAGATTACTTGCATATTTGCATTCAGTTTGTGAATGAACCTACATAATTGCTTCCTCTAAAGCTGATATACCATGCCTTTTACAGAACATCTGCAGCACCTTCTCTGCCCTCGGCGACATCTCCACAGACCAGTCCTTTGTCCACTTGTAAGTCTACACACATGCAAACACTAGTCGGACTTGGTTTCCATGGTAACATAGTCAGTTACCTTTTTCAATTCTTCAGCCAGCTGTGGATCGGAGGAGTAGCGAGACCTTTGACTCTCGTAGGTACACAGAACCTGAAATAACTGTTCATATCTCTCCAAAGCTACATCGTGTGGCACACCGTGCTGTATGGGAGCAAGTAAGCTTTAGAAACTGGACACACTAGATCAACCTGAAACTGACCATTTTCACATCGACTCTCAGAGCTAAATGCACTCTCCCTCTCTGCCTCCCCCTGTGTGACTGCAGATCGTACCAGCTGTCGCTTCCGTCCATGGGAACACTCTTTAGCGGGACAAAGGTCTTTCCAAGGAAGTCATTGTGTCCTCGCTTGTCCTTCAGATAGCTGTGGGGCACAGTAATGATGCCATTAGTAACCACTTACCAACAGTCTTGCACTATGTAGGTGTTGGCCAACTTGATAAATCCTCTGATGCCTTTGATCTTTTTCAGTGGTATTCTATCTTCGCTGTCCCTGCACGACAGTGGAGTACAGAGGAATTAATTGGGAGGAGCACTGATTGACCAGGGGGACTTACCAACATTCAAGTGCTAAATAGGTATTGTCTGATGAATCAATGTCACTAAAGGAGTAAATTAAAGTGAATATTCACACTTTACACAAAATTCAGATTCAGTACTCCTCAGTTGTTGGGTGTTATTCTTACATTGAGAAATCCTGGTTCCACTCAGGGTTCAAAGTGCATTCTTGTACTTCTGTCTGGAGCAGCATCAGCTCTCCCAAGTCCTGTCTCCACTCCACCAGGTCTCTCTGGGGATTCCGGACCTGGGCCTCCTTCACCACTGCAGCTATGCAGTAGGGGTCACTCTTTCCGTGACCCTTTCTTCCAATCAACTGGCTCGCCTCTCTCACTAGACAAGAAGCACAGCAGTGATGTCACAGATCTAACCAAACTGCTTGCATGTACCTTTGAGAAGGAGCTTCAGCTCTGGTTTCTAATGAAAGGAAGGCCTTACCCAAGTCACAATGTTTCTGATGCACGACACTATACATGAGGTATACGTACCTGCTCCAGTTGTGCCCTCTTCAGGAGTCTCTCATGTCTGTGCTTGTCAACCTCAAATGCCTTCATCAGGTACGAGTCGACCCTTTCCCCCTCCTCCAGACCTCTTGTCGAAACAGAGGTGGTCAGGAAACAGCCCAAGGCAGCTTTGTAAACATCTTCCAGCTGCACATACGAATGGCTTCTGTTATCATTGAGTAAGTACTTGGCATATTATGAACATACCTCTTCACCTTTGATGGGCTTTCCAAACGGATTCACACTTGCTTGTATTGGCTCAGGAGCATCTGCCACCTATTGAGACAAATTGATATACATGCAACCAACAGCTGACCAAACCTGGCTAGAGAGGTCTTACCTCGATGTCTGCCTGTGGTATGGAATGACTCAAACTCTTCATACTACTGTCAACCTTCTCCTGCGATTCCTCGCCAAACAGAGTTAAGGTTGATGCTCTAGAGTGGGGAGAGGTGGAGAGGGGAGAGGTGGAGTGGGGAGAGGTGGAGAGGTGGAGAGGTGGAGCGGGGAGAGGTGGAGAGGTGGAGAGGTGGAGCGGGGAGAGGTGGAGAGGTGGAGAGGTGGAGAGGTGGAGAGGGGAGAGGTGGAGAGGTGGAGTGGGGAGAGGTGGAGAGGTGGAGTGGGGAGAGGTGGAGTGGGGAGAGGTGGAGAGATGGAGAGGTGGAGAGGTGGAGTGGGGAGAGGTGGAGTGGGGAGAGGTGGAGAGGTGGTGCAGGGAGAGATTAACCTTTTGTCAGCTTTGGATGAATCTTGTAATCTCAATCTACTGTTATCTTTCTCAGATTTCAGTTTGTAGATGTCTTGAAGGGAGGAGGTGTCTATCCTCGTGGTTGCACACACTAGGTTCTGCTGCAAGTCGCCCGACGATCGGGCGTTTCTTTTCATTTTACTGAAGAAATTCCTCGTCTTTTCTTTGAACATTCTTGTTCGACTGCTGCTCCGCAGGTCGAGCGTACTGGCACTGCGATCGCTCTGCTGCGGCGGAAGGGTATTGAAGGTACTAACCGAATCGGACGATTCCATTTCGGACAGTTCGGACAGCGTTCGAGGTAGAATCACCGAATTTAGACTCAGCGAGTCAATGTCCGTATTAGCTAGACTGAAGGGAGAGTTAGAGCGTTCCAGCGTCATGTTGCCTCGGGGACCCGAATCACACGTCTCGATGAGTATAGCGGGCAACTGCTGTTTCGCTCCAGAACGCGCTGCCATGCACTTTATAACTGTATCGTACAATTACACACAATCAAATGAAAACAATGCAGTCGTATCGGCCAAATGGAATGTTAGTTATGCACATACCAGCACTTAATGTTGTAATATATTTACGGCGTCACTGTGATCGCCACTTTTTAATTTTCTTACAAAAGTCACTCGCTCTGTGGCTTCTAGCATTCGCCCTCTCATGCAGTTCCTTGAGGGCTGGGGAGTCAATCGGTAGAAACACATTTGGGGATGCGTTCAGATGGACCTGTTCTGATACGAGGGCGTCACTCATATCCACTTTGGGGACCTCTGATAGAGGAATGAGGGCAATTCCAACACATTTTGAGGAGAGGAGCTCGTGGCTGAATACTTCAAAGAGTACAGCTCCGCCTTCCTCTGCCAGTTTTTCAACTGGTAACAAACTGAATGAAATAGATGAAAAGAACAATTGATAGCTGATAGTTAATACATGAACAACTTACAATTTAAAAGTTGTGTCAAATATTGGATCAGCTGTTTTCTTTGTGTCAGTTTTGAAAGGCCTTCCGCCAGCGTCTGGCAGCAGTGACACGGACACCCACACATCTGAGGAGAAGGGAGAGAAATAATTAACATTTCCACAGTAACAGCGAGCTCTGACTGACTTGAAGCCTCTTCGGGCAGTCCAGACACCTTCACCACTAGAGGGAGACAGGACACAGTCAGCAGTGCAATTGACACAAGAGGCTGTAGCACTTACAAGTGGCTTCCAGTTCCCTGCTGGTCAGGTTGTATGCAGTGAGAGTGGCCACGCGACCGTAGTCCTTGCAGGAGCCCTCCTTCTGGTAAGCCAACATCTCCTCCCAGTACTCAGATATTACTTGTGAAGTAGATTTCAATCTCAGAGACAATACTTGTTCCACCTTCTATTAAATGTAGCCAGATTTGGGTTACCATGGAAACATAATTGGTTGGTAGCCTTACTTGAAAGCCCAATGTTTTCAAGTGCTGCTCTTCCAATCCACTTCCCTCGCTGTTGAAGAATGCTAACAGATTCTGTGGCAGACAAGTAGGCACAAGAGACTATGTACTTGGGTACACAAGACAACCAGTGAATGGATGATTGAAATAGGAGACATCGGCTGGTGTGTGGAGTGTTTGACATGTAAATGAGACTATTATAATCTATACAACTGATATGAGGTCACACTAGCTTAAATGATTGATCACAGGCTGCACTCTCCCTCATTAGACAAACATGTCTTGTAGTCAAGTAAACCTGATAAAGGTATTACTAATTGGAACATTTCAGTACATTTTGTTACTAAATATTCTGTTCAATTGAAACATCTGATACTGGTAGTGCCAGATGTTGGGTTAGATAATGTAACTGTATCTTGTTAGTTCTACAAGTGCACCAACCTGGACTGTCTTTTCAACATTCTGAAGCACCTCCTAGGATGAAATGCAGTGAGATGAGTTGTGTACCATGCAAGTCCATTCTTCACACATACCTTATCTTTGTATGTTAGTTCTGACAGCAATTCCCCAAATATTCTCACTACTACATCCCACAGCGATGACAGCACTCTGTGTATATGTTTACAAATGGTCCAGTTTGCACAACATTGGAGGAGAGCAGTTATAACACACCTGCTATTACTTAACTAAACATACATACATGCTAAGGCGTGGCCTCACCCAATAAAAACATTCTGGAATAGTCCTTGAAATAATACAGTCAGTAGGTCTGTCAGATATCTCATCAGATCCTCAAGTGCCTAGAGTAAACATTGACATGACAGCAGAGGTGGCTATCGTTCCACTTTTCTTACTTTCTCAAACGGACATTTGGGGTTGGCTATTTGGAGAAGCTTGCTAGAAATGCTGTCTCGTAGTTGCATTGCAAAGTCATCATACAACTGAACCATTTTGTTACACATATCGTCTGCTGTGCTCTTTAATTGAGTGTTCATTGCATCCACTGTCCTCAGCACAGCCTCTGATTCCCTAGTCTTGCGCAATTCCTTGCGCTGCGACTCCCAGTCGAGGTGTTCTGGCAGGTCCGCCAAACCCCTCTGCAGCTGCTGAATGTCATTGAGGTGCACGCAGAGCTGTAAACAAGAACTGAGATTAACATTATGAGACACAAGAAGAGTATTTTATACCTTTTCTGTGACCATTCTTCCTCGAGGTCTCTCCTCAATGTAAAAGTTGTGATTGTCCAACTTGACAGATATGTCGTCCACAAACAACAACAGTTTGCCACAAAGTTGCTGCAGAGCAAAGTACTGCTGTTGCACACTCACACACTAAATGACTGTCACTCACTTCTGTCATGAGAAAGAGAATTGCTGTTGCCTGTTCCGGCTCTGGCCAGGCCAATACTTTGATAAAACTACAAACCTGAGTCATCAAGTCAGTCAATTCAACGTCACATGTTACCTGACTTTAAAGACTTACTCTAACAAGTAAATCAATGGTGTCTCTGACAGCAGATGAGTATTTGACTGAGTGTACCACAGGAACTGCCTGCAATGCCACCACAGAAAATCTTAGTCACATGATATGCATGATATGCATTTAGCATAGAGAGCCAAGGATTCACAGAAGATCAAGATAAAGAAAAAGACAAAGACTCCCAGGATCACTGATGAAGGGTGGAATTCCCAGAAATGGCTGTCTGACCCAGTGGAGAAGAAGATGAAAGAAGGGAAAAGAAGGAAGAAAAGACTACTGTATCTTCATCTAAAGCTCTCTTTAGGTTTAGTTCCCCTATAGGCTCTTTTTACAGAATAGGCATATAGCATGTAGGAAAATGGTATCTTAGATTTTTCATGTGACTGGCTGCATCTTCACTGACCTCAGCCTGTTTCACAGCCTTCCACATGCCATCATCAAATAACTTGATT
Organism: Chondrosia reniformis; assembly: GCA_947172415.1. Lineage (NCBI taxonomy): Eukaryota > Metazoa > Porifera > Demospongiae > Chondrillida > Chondrillidae > Chondrosia > Chondrosia reniformis. Next base: position 8,936,337 of record OX359192.1, read on the forward strand.
CTATCATCAATCCAAAACTTGAGATGATTAGTGAAGTACTGGTGAAACCTCTTCAATTTGAAATCTCTACAAATATGCACATAAACACTAAATGTCATCCTCTCCAGTCTAACCCACCTCCCTCACCCTCTCCAGTCTAACCCAACTCCCTCACCCTCTCCAGTCTAACCCACCTCCCTCACCCTCTCCAGTCTAACCCACCTCCCTAATCCTCTCCAGTCTAACCCACCTCCCTCACCCTCTCCAGTCTAACCTCCCTCCCTCACCCTCTCCAGTCTAACCCACCTCCCTCATCCTCTCCAGTCTAACCCACCTCCCTCACCCTCTCCAGTCTAACCCACCTCCCTCACCCTCTCCAGTCTAACCCACCTCCCTCATCCTCTCCAGTCTAACCCACCTCCCTCACCCTCTCCAGTCTAACCCACCTCCCTCACCCTCTCCAGTCTAACCCACCTCCCTCACCCTCTCCAGTCTAACCCACCTCCCTAATCCTCTCCAGTCTAACCCACCTCCCTCATCCTCTCTTGTCTCACCTTCCCTGAATGTCTCTTCCCAATTCATTAAACACTTTCAGCATCTGGTACAACATAAAGGAGTCTTGACTTGAGTCACTGTTACTCAAAATTGTTTCCAAGTCTCCAGCCAGCTGGTGGATAGAGGCTTACTTAGAATAGGTTTGTTACCATGGCAACTAGCCCAACATACTTGTAAGTCAATTTCACTGTACACTTCGGCAAAGTAGTCCACTCCCAACCTAATGAGGCACAACAGCAAGTTAATGGACCATTGCATGCACCGCATTCTCAGCCTACTCATTGAAGTACGGTGCCAACTTTTGTTTGGACCGTGTCAGGAAGTTAATCATTCCACGGAGAGCACCAACTGTTATGACAATCCTGCCAGCGCTGTCCTGCACTAACAAAAGACCCATGTCAGGCCAGCATTAGGCACAAGGTCAGCACTCACATGCTCCATAATCTCTAGAGATGCACTGAGCAGCTTTGTGTACCACTTTGCACAGCTGGCCTGCATACACAGCAAATAACTATCACTGGAACATTAAAGGGGCACTTAAATACAAGGGAGGGCACTTAAATACAAGGGAGGGCACTTAAATACAAGGGAGGGCACTTAAATACAAGGGAGTGGCACTTAAGTACAAGGGAGTGGCACTTAAGTACAAGGGAGTGGCACTTAAATACAAGGGAGTGGCACTTAAGTACAAGGGAGGGCACTTAAATACAAGGGAGTGGCACTTAAGTACAAGGGAGTGGCACTTAAGTACAAGGGAGTGGCACTTAAATACAAGGGAGTGGCACTTAAGTACAAGGGAGTGGCACTTAAATACAAGGGAGTGGCACTTAAATACAAGGGAGTGGCACTTAAATACAAGGGAGTGGCACTTAAATACAAGGGAGTGGCACTTAAGTACAAGGGAGGGTCACTTAAATACAAGGGGGGTCACTTAAACACAAGGGAGGGTCACTTAAATACAAGGGAGGGTCACTTAAATACAAGGGAGGGTCACTTAAACACAAGGGAGGGGCACTTAGAGTGGCTGTAAGACCCACTTTAATTGCAATCTTCATAACAGTACTCAAGTCAGAATCTGATCTGTCCAGCGTGATGACATATGCATCAATCTTGTAGATGAACTTGACAGTCCTGAAGATAAACAGTTCAAGTTACACATTTTCGCTGTCCATTGTAATTGTACTAACTGAAGCAGTGCTCTAAATGTATTCATTTTCTCTCCAGTTTTCAAATTTATCTTCAGTTGGTGTACAATTATGAAGTCATGCACACCATTAACTATATCTTTCAAAGACACTAAAAGCTTTTGAACCTGTGGAGAGGATGTAGAGACCTCATCAACCAGAATATGATACTGTCAAGCCAAGCAGATCCTACCCAAGGCTTGAAGGGTTTAGTGGCAGTTTCCTGCTCAAGCTCCACCTGTGACTCGGAAATGTCTCTGACTGTTGCCAAGAGTGCCAAATGGCAAGCTAACCTCTCCTTAAACAGAACTGACAATTTGCTACAACATAAAAATAAATTTCAAATATTAAGAGTGCTTACCATATAAGGAACACCATACCATATAAGGAGTGCTTACCATGCAGCCTGTTGTAGTTTCTTAAGGCCAAGTCGTGCAGAATAAATTTGCAAGAGTTCCTCACCAAGTACACTCAGCAGTCCTCCCCACACATCCTCCCTTTTCTAATAGGAGACAGGCCATGCAGCTGACAGGTGGAGTACTTTGACCTCTCTGACTGCCTACATATGTACATACCTCTGCCAAGTGATGTGTGACCAGAAACCTGTAAAAGTTACTGTACCAATCCATTGCAGTTTCCTCACTTACAGAAGGCTGTAAGAAAAGTCACATGCTGATCGTCAAGTGACTTGGAAACTTGAACCTTCATCAACTTACCAGTCTACTTTGAATGATGAGATGGAGATAGATTCTTCCCCGAGGATTTCCCTTGTGTGAGACAAGGTTGTACCACTTTTCTACTCCATCAAAGGACACATCCTAATGGCAACACGGACACACATGCACAAGAGGTCAGTCCATGCTGGCAGAAGGTCTAAGGATAATCATACCTTCAGAGGAATATAAATTTTGCCAAGAAAGTCATCGCCCTTGTTCAAATCGTGAATATAGCTACACACAAGAGAAACATCATGTGCAGGCACTCTTATGACATTAGAAGTCTTACTTGATGATTCCTTTGACCCCTTTGGACTTGACAATGGAACTGCCTACCTCATCACTGTCCCTGCACAGTTATTATGCAGTATTATTATTGTTAGGTGTGCGTCCATATCATATAAACTGTGACAAACCAGATTTCCACTGCTAAATATTCAGAATTACTATCGAGGACAACCCTGTATTTAGAAAATTATTTAAGTGGGAATATAAACATAAAAGTGTGTCAGTGCCTCACATGTTGAAAGTGTTATTCCAGACTGGAGATAGATCCTTATCAACCACATCAGTCTTGTATACAGTATTAATTATTTTCTCTTTCATCCAATGATATAAGTCCTTTTGTGGCTTCTTGACCTGCTGGTCTCTCACCAGTGCAAGCTGGCAGTAGGGGTCACTGGTGCCTGGGCAATGGTTACAGGAAATAAACTGGCAGAAATGCCAACATTTCAACACATCCAACAGGACTGGCTAACCACAATGGACTTAGGAATTAGCTTTAGCAGGTGAAAACTGTATTAATTGGACCATAGACAGTGTACAGAAGTGCACAAGAAGGCTTCATTTCTATGAATATAATTAAATGTGGCTCAGACCCTGTTAGAAACTTGCTAGTGTAAACACAGGGTCTGCCAAACCACACAACTGGTCCTTGCCTGGTGCTTCTGTTTGCACCTAAACTGGCTGTATACTGTATAAGCTATACATGGGGACAAGGTAAGTTACAGGAAATGAACTGACAAGGAATGACAACATTCAAATGCATGAATATAATTCATGGGGACAAGGTAAGTTACAGGAAATGAACTGACAAGGAATGACAACATTCAAATGCATTTTTTGCAAAAGTTGGTAAACAGAAAACATTGATAAAATACCAAATCAACAATATTTTGTAGATTAAATACTGAAAGTATACATAATTGTCATAGGCTCCAGGGCCACTCCCACTTTAACAGAGAGGGCCACTCCCATCTATACAGTGAGATCTATTTGCCATATGTGGAGAGGGCCACTCCCTGGAGCTATAAAAGCTCAGTTGTGACTACAATTTCAAAGATTTCCAACTTGTAAGGAGTTGTTTAGGGATATAGTCAAGAATAATGTAAACATGTGTTCACATGATCCAAACTGTTGGGCCACACAACACTGCCTATACGTACCAGTATTGTCTTTAGCAATGAGACCTTCAGCCCTGTATACTGAAACATTAAAATACCATGTGACTGTCACATGACAAAGCTGTACTGATATACTGTACTTACCTGTTAGATGCAGCTTTAGCTCAGCTTTCTACAAATAAACAAACACTCAATGAGTTAACATGTACACTCAATGAACACTTAATACAAATGACTACCAAAACTGACTTCAAGTGCAGCTCTCCTTTTCAGTGCTTTGTGTTTTTCAGCTCCCATTCCACAAACCTGAATCCAAAGGAACATTAGTAATAAGGACACATCTCTCCCAGGTCCACTCTCTGATCCACCCTCTCCCAGGTCCACTCTCTGATCCACCCTCTCCCAGGTCCACTCTCTGATCCACCCTCTCCCAGGTCCACTCTCTGATCCACCCTCTCCCAGGTTCACTCTCTGATCCACCCTCTCCCAGGTCCACTCTCTGATCCACCCTCTCCCAGGTCCACTCTCTGATCCACCCTCTCCCAGGTCCACTCTCTGATCCACCCTCTCCCAGGTCCACTCTCTGATCCACCCTCTCCCAGGTCCACTCTCTGATCCACCCTCTCCCAGGTCCACTCTCTGATCCACCCTCTCCCAGGTCCACTCTCAGATCCACCCTCTCCCAGGTCCACTCTCTGATCCACCCTCTCCCAGGTCCACTCTCTGATCCACCCTCTCCCAGGTCCACTCTCTGATCCACCCTCTCCCAGGTTCACTCTCTGATCCACCCTCTCCCAGGTCTACTCTCTGATCCACCCTCTCCCAGGTTCACTCTCTGATCCACCCTCTCCCAGGTCCACTCTCTGATCCACCCTCTCCCAGGTCCACTCTCTGATCCACCCTCTCCCAGGTCCACTCTCTGTATGTCTAACTCAGATCTACTTACAGTCATTAAGAAGTCTTCATATTCTTTCCGTGAATGGGGCAACTTCCCAGGAGAATTAACTACTCCTGATACGGCGCTTTGGTACACTTTATCAAACTGTGAAAGTGTTGACAACATTTTACAAACTTTAATCTGCTGCAATGTATGCAAACAATCGACTTATATGCTGCAGTCATACAAGTGCTGACGGATTTCCCTTAGAGAATACACTCACTTCCTCTCTTGGCAGTTGCACACGATCCACTTCGTCTCTTATCTCAAAATTTGTATCCGAAACTCTATCTAGGTCAGACTCTATAGTTTCTTGCTGTGTGAAACCTGACGCCAATTCTGAATCGCTGCAAGAAGGATGGAGCTTCAAACATGCTACGAATGAGCAACTCACAAATACGGTACCTCTGGGTAACCGCAAATTCAGATAACGGCTTTCCTTTGTAGGCCGCATCCACCTTCAGTTTAGCCACAGACTGTCCGTGCCACACGTTACGCGACCCAGCAAAACCATCATTTGAGTGCCCGCGATGAATTTCTTTATTCTCCATAGCTACGTATGCTCGAAAGTCTTCGAAAGTAAAAACCGCAAACGATTACCATTATTTTTTTATATTGTTACGGATGCATCACAGACAATAGTGACTACTGTACCATACAATTGAAAGTTTCTGAATATAAACAAAACAACTTCAGTTTTTCTGGCTTCGCTTTTTAGGAGGGATAGGGGGCGGTACTTCTGTGGCTTCCTCCTCTGTCTGAATGAGCCTGTTTCCATGGCTACCGACTAACTTTACACCTCCCCAGTAAGTCATGTCCCTGGCACCTTTGCTTGAAATGATGTTGTCAACTTGCTCTCGGAGACCCTTTTCGTACTCACGCATTTCCTGAACAAGTTGGACCGATTCTGCTTGCAACAAAAGTTGTTTTGAACACAAGTCTTTCATGGCTTGCATATTGGTCTGCATATTCATTAAACAATTAAGTTGGGATTAAAGTGTCAATTAGCACATGCTTACTTCAATTTCTGAGAGTATGCCACTGTTCCTTTTGGGATCATCAAACGCTAAAATGTGGTCCAGTAAGGTCATCTCTGTCCCGATGCCCATTTTGCTGTTATATTCCTCCTCAGAAATGTTCAAGTTCTCGTGTGACAGTCGTTCAACAAAAGCAACGGCTCCCACAAAGTTGGTCATTTGATAGCCAGTCTCTCCAGAAGTCACTCGCGGCGGGTACCCAAAACGTTCAATGTAACTGCATCAGTTGACATACACTAATGAAAGTATATGAAACAAACATTAAAAGCCAACCTGAGATTTGCATGTAGCTGTGGTGGGTTTGTGACCAAGAGAAGATAAATTAGGGCTGGGAGGAAGTCATCAGCGCTAGCTGGACCATCAGTTGAGGCCTTGATTGCAGAAAAAACATGCTGTGAACACTTTCTCATGCAAGTCAGCTTGTCCACAGGTGTTCTCCTCGCATCCACACGACGTAGTTCTACGAGACAAGCAACATATGTACAGCACTTTATTGCAAGCAGCTCTGAAGCTAACCTTCCTTGGCCAACTCAATTTCATGTGTCACATCTCCTCTGTCCAGATCCAGTATAATATCAAGGTGTCTGGGCTCTATCCACCACATCAAAGAGACCTTCCTTTGAGTGTACCAGTCCCGTCCCCTCTCTGCTGAGTGGGGCATTGAAAAGGTCCTAACAGCAAATGGAATGATTAATTTCTATCAGTGACTAGTGAGTGAAAGTGAGTGTGTGACCAGTTCAATAGATACTTTGCATATAACTGGATTGTAACAGATTTCTCAACTCCTTCCATAAACCACACTTTGTCTTCTTCAGATTTGTTGCGAAAGTAAGAGTGACTGCAACACTTTCGCCACATTAACTATGGAGATCATGTGATTATCATGTGATTATCATATGACATTCACATGATTCACATTACATATCTCACATCATAGAACTCTTGCACTTTAACTTCATACTCTCCCACTATAGCACATTTGCAAGTTGTAATATGCTTAATGAATCTTCAGAGGATAGGAATAAAACATTGCCACACTCATTTAATTCTAACACATTGTGTAATCAAACCTTCTGATGACTGACCTGCTGTGATAGCATATATTGGACTTACTGTTGCAAAGGTTCTCCCAGTTCTTTGAGGGCTGGATTGCGTAAGAGATTTTTAAAATCTTGATACCTCTTGCTGCTGCTGGCACTAGTAATATCAGCAGAGCCTGATTGACTCGAGGGAATCCTGTTCAGAAGCTTTGTTACAAACTGCTTCTTGGTGATGCCACGAGGACTAATAAACAAGAAAATGGAAATGCACTTCATATAACAAATGACAAATTCCTCACATTTTCATGTCAAGAATTTTCTTCTTTTGAGATTTTCCATCACCTGTGTGAAGTGATATGAACCAATACTCGTGGCTGGTGATATACTGCCTATTGAAGAGTGGGCGTGGCTTACCTGATATTCGAGCGTCAGCTTGGCTGTCTTGAGATGAGTTTTGAACAGTAAACTGTCCACTTTTAACTGTAGAAGACGCATTTCTCGCTTGAGGAGTTGATGGCTTTCCTTGAAATGATCTTGAAGTTTGGGAGACTTTAGTTACTTTCTTTGGTTCCAAAGCTATCTCTGTCGCGTTTTCACTTAAAGGGTGCAGTGTGCCCTGTCGGGCCTTAAAGCACTGAGAACAAAATCCTTCATATTGAACGTTGCCATAGAAACTAGAGCTACGTAAATGAAGTAAGTCTGTTGGAAAGACACAAATACTGACTAGACTAGCCGCTACTGTAGAACTTACCAACCGCGACACATCCCCAACTGAAGTTGAGAGTCGGCCATTTTTAAATAGATTTAAAGGGGAATTACCTCCAGAATATCGGGAATGACTGACCCACAGGAAGACGAGTTAGCGACTATTCACAAATCTGTTCTAACCATCAAGTGTAGAATGTTGCTGACAGAGAACATAGAACCTGACAGGTTTTTCCCACATTTGAGGGCAAAGCAAGTATTGAACGAATCGGATGCAGATGAAATAAAGGCAGAAAAGACACGAAGAGACCGAGCCAGCAAATTTATCGATATATTATCGCGAAAGGGATCGAAGGCATACAACGAGTTTTGTAAAGCTCTGTTAAAGGACAGGTCACAATTGTTTATCGTGAAAGCAATGAACGAGGCGGTGGCGAGGCAGAGAAGTGAACTGGAGAGAGAAGAACATGTTTCGCCAGAGTCACGCTTGAGAAACAACTGGCGGGAGTCGGAAGATCAGGTTACCTTTGATAGCGGGCCCTTTCCCCCACCACCCTTTACTGGTGCCCTACCCATGCCAGAGACGGGAGAGCTATGACGTTATGAATAACTGTTACGTACTTTTAATACATTATTTTCAATTGTTTGTATAATAATATTTCAATTTCCATTTCACACCTCCAAGTGTTTAAGAGTTCTGAAAGTCAATAATGTTCTCTCCAGTAACATGGAAAGGTCCTTCTTGCTGAAATGCTTGAAACTTTAAGCAGATTGACTGACCAAATATGGCCTCACATCTTGCAAGGTCCTGCACAAGTGCTGTAACAATGCTATGTTTAATAATGGTGGCTTGTTTGCAGGAGCTTGCTCTTCTGTTTAGCAGGTACTCAATGAAACCTGGGGTCCTCTGTAAGTAACTCTGACCCCATGGTGCACCTGACATGGCCAAGGTACACTTTAGGGCAGCAGTGCTGAGATCAGGAAAGGGCTGATTGGCTAAAGTCAGCAAATGAGACAAAAAGTCTTTCCCCAACATATCACACCACTCCTGGCTGAGTGCTTCTCCATGTGGGCTCAACTCATTGTAGGATAGCAATAGACTGAGTGCCTCTAAAGCTTTGACTCTAATTTCTGTTTTGGAATTCATTAAAAAATTAGACAATGCTTTCAAAACTACATCCATTTTATTTGAGCTAAGAAGAATACGTCCACCAGGTCTTGTTCCCAATACTCCTATAGTTTCCATGGCAACAGGCCACACAGAATTTGCAGGGTCTGGCAGTACCTGAATAACAATTTCCATGACAACAGGATACTTTGTAGTGAGAGTATTATTCTGAAGAGAAAAATTCCAAAAAACGCCAAAAAATTTTATTATACCTGCAAACAGAAAAATGTAAATGTTATATGTGGACTGTATAGGGTACCCCCTCTATGTGGACTGTATAGAGTACCCCCTCTATGTGGACTGTATAGAGTACCCCCTCTATGTGGACTGTATAGGGTACCCCCTCTATGTGGACTGTATAGGTACCCCCTCTATGTGGACTGTATAGAGTACCCCCTCTATGTGGACTGTATAGGGTACCCCCTCTATGTGGACTGTATAGGTACCCCCTCTATGTGGACTGTATAGAGTACCCCCTCTATGTGGACTGTATAGGGTACCCCCTCTATGTGGACTGTATAGGTACCCTCTATGTGGACTGTATAGGGTACCCCCTCTATGTGGACTGTATAGAGTACCCCCTCTATGTGGACTGTTTAGGGTACCCCCTCTATGTGGACTGTATAGGGTACCCCCTCTATGTGGACTGTATAGGTACCCCCTCTATGTGGACTGTATAGAGTATCCCCTCTATGTGGACTGTTTAGGGTACCCCCTCTATGTGGACTGTATAGGGTACCCCCTCTATGTGGACTGTATAGGGTACCCCCTCTATGTGGACTGTATAGGGTACCCCCTCTATGTGGACTGTATAGAGTACCCCCTCTATGTGGACTGTATAGGGTACCCCCTCTATGTGGACTGTAAAGAGTACCCCCTCTATGACCAACTGTACCTGGAATGATTATGATGAATGGATCATTTCTGGCAGTCACGAGGACCTTGTAAACCTGTTCTATTACTCCACTACTTTGGACATACTCAAATCCTCGTGCAGTTGTTAGCAGTTGACTCATCATTTCAAGACAGTTCAACTGAACGAGTACGTCGCTACTCTCCAGTTCCGTCAGTAGTGTCTGCAGTATACGCAGATCCAGCACTTCACTGAGCGCATCATCGCTTTGGGCTCCAATATCAATTAGCAGTTCGTACACTCTGAAGCGAACAGTACTGTTCTTCTCGAGTAACAGACGCAGGTCACTCGCGAACACCTCCTTTCGATCTACCAGTAGGCTGCGGCGGTCCCCTCTGCTAATGAGAAGGATTAAGTCGTGAGCGGATTTGGACAAATCCAAGTTTTCCGAGTCCAACATTTGCATTATCAAATGCAACATTGTAGGAGCCAAGACCAAACTGCGACTTTCTGCACTGCTACAGTATCGTTTCAACTGCCTGACGCTCAATTCGATGACGCTATGCTCGGAGTGCTGGAGACCAACTTCAACGTAAGTAGAGAGTTGGCAGACTAATTCTAGCGGCATTAGGTCTAGCAACTTCTCCAAAACTGAGCTAGTCACACGTACCAACTCCACATTGTCACAATTCAAGTTTCCAAACAAGGGAGCCAAAGGCAGCTCTGGTACGATCTCCTTGACATCCGATACGCTACTCACTAACAATGTATTTATTTCGGAGAGCACTTTTGCACCGTCGGAACGACCTTTCTGTAAGTCTTCCCACAAACGTTTCAATGTCTCGGCAGCCATTTTTCTGGGAACTGCTTCTCAATCAAAATACCAATTTCTACTTTATCAAAATGGGTTACGATAGATTCTGTTTTATTTCTTTGTGCACGTGACACAGAAAGTCAATGTAGTTGAGTGCTTTGCCAGGACCCTGGTCCTCTCGGAGAAGGCACCGGAAGTGAGCCTCACTTTTGTCCCGTTGCTTAGCAACTCGGAGCTATAAACGGAGGAACTTGTACTTCACACATCTCCAATATATTAATACCACATTTACTTTCATAAATGTCTTTCTGTCATTTCTAAGAGAACTGACAATGTTCCTAATTCTTGTGGACAGAGAGTTGTCCAAAACTGGCAAGTTGCACTGAAGAGATAGGGACATGTGATACGTACATTGGGTAGATGTCTATTTAATGCTCACCATTTCTTGATCCACTTGAGCTTGCGACCCAACTCCAAACACTTTGGATACAAATTCATTGGGAACCCGGCTACCAAGCCATATCACCATGACAACACCATTCTCTACAATACAGACAGTAGCGCACCACTAGACACTTGATGACTACGTTTGGAGGCAACCGACCAATCAAATATGCTCCATTTTCCAAAACCTTCTTATTTGTGCACCTCATGATGGGAGGCATTCCAGTTTCCTCTGGTCTAAGGTCATGCTGAGTGGTGATGCAACAACACTGAAGAGTTGCACAATACTTCAGTCAGAGCACTCACCAGAGAATAGAGCAGGGGATACAAGAAAGGCACAGACAGACTGAGGCCCAGTGACCTTGCGTAATGTGTCATTGCAGACTTGTGGTCCAAGGAGAACAGGGGAGCTACAAATAAGAGGACACAGATAGTGGCTTCTTATTAAGAGACAAGTTAGAGTTGACACTTACGTGACTGCAGTGCATCACATTTGGTGATGCAGTTTACATAAATTGGAAGCAGTTTCAGACTCTCTGGCAGTATCAACTGACCAGGGGCACCGCTTTGGGAGCAGTGCTTGCGATATGTTGTAAGAATCTTAACACATTGCACAATCATTCCCTCAGTGATTGTCTTCATGCTTGTACCAAAGCTGTCCTTTATTGCTAACAAGACAGTAGAGGAAGAGCTTGGAATGCATCTGACTGCATTACAGGTCACGTGTCACACAAAGAAGCAGTGAGCTAAATCTATTGAACTGGTCACTTACCTTTCTTCAACAAGACATTGACGATGGTGTCCTGATCGCAGCCTCTGTACACATCCAAGTACTGGCTCACAGGAATCATTTGGAAATTGTGGATCCGAAGTTTCCTCTGTCCATTAACACTTGTATGAAGAAGAGCAACCTACAAGGATTGTATCACCATGGTAACAGTTACTTTGGTAACCAGACTTCCCTGCACTACCTGTATGTGGACAGGGTCTCCCTCCTTGAGCTTCTCGTCGTGCTGCATCTCCACCGTGACAGCCTTTGAAGAGTCAATGGCCCCAAACTCCATGTCTGTTTGGTTCTTCTTCAGAAATGATCCAAAGTACTCCACTGGTCTCACCCCTGTGACACAGAGTCAGGATAACCTTGTATAACTTCAGTATAACTTCACCTTGGGGCTAACCGCTAACCTGTGCTTGCTCTTATCCTCATGACAGCATCAAAGACAACTCTTCGGGAGAGGACTTCTACAATGTCACTGATGTACTTTTCTCCATCAGCACTTGCCTAAAGGACGCAGGTAACTGCTAACTGAATACAAAGAGGTACAATTGCTGGCTTACTCTGAACATTGGGTAGTGGAATAGGTTTCCACCAGTGGTCGCAATGCAGTGCGAAATGGTGGCCAAATCATTATAAGAGTTTGTTGATATAAACATGTCAATTCCCACTCCAGCTTCAACACATTCTTCTGCCAATTTGGAATAAGATTGGGTCTGGGGATTCAGCAGTGACTGCAAAACAAATGTTCTCAATAACGGAGACTGTCTGCACGCATTAACTGAACACAAAGATGCACTGAAGATTACTCTTCTGGCACCTCTCTTGTGCATCAGGTGTGGTTTTCAGCCTAAGACTGACCCTCTCCTTGTCCGTCCCCAGCAGCTTACTGTCCATCCGATCCTTCAGCTGGCCCGGTCCAGGTGCACTTGGCAGACCAGTGTGGAACAAGACCACCCGCCCATTGTAACCACCACACTGTATTAGAATGAACAGCGAGGACCAACTGTTTGTGAGGTGTAACTAATCCTATCTGTAGCTTGACTACTGTGCAGTTAGATGCATTTACCCGCAAAGCCTCCAGTCCTCCCCTCATAACTGGTTCTAAAACTGAGGTCTGCTTCTTTTCACCAATAAACATGCCAGACAACTGAGTAAAAAGCCTGCAAAGGTCACACAGAGGTCACACGGAGGTCACACAAAGGTCACACAAGATCATATTCAGTGAACTGACATTTCAATATTCTGCAGCACTGCTTCACTAAGGTCACAGACAATGCCATCAACTTGTGGCACAAAGACATCTTCTAAATCACTAACCACCATCACTTGAGGTAGCCCCTGAGAGGACTGTGGACAGACATACATACAGTAACCACCACTTGAGGTAGCCCTTGAGAGGACTGTGGACAGACATACATACAGTAACCACCACTTGAGGTAGCCCCTGAGAGGACTGTGGACAGACATACATACAGTAGCCATCACTTGAGGTAGCCCCTGAGAGGACTGTGGACAGACATACATACAGTAACCACCACTTGAGGTAGCCCTTGAGAGGACTGTGGACAGACATACATACAGTAGCCATCACTTGAGGTAGCCCCTGAGAGGACTGTGGACAGACATACATACAGTAACCATCACTTGAGGTAGCCCCTGAGAGGACTGTGGACAGACGTACATACATTGTGTGGATCTAATCCAATTAACACCTAATAAATCAATAATTGCACTTGGCAGAGTTCTGCTAACTTTCAAGTTGAAGAAGTAGATTGAAGTGTCGTAGGCAGCAAATCCTACTTTGATTCTGCAGTTTCCATCTCCGTCTCTACATTTAATGTAAAGTGAACACACAGTCAGTCAGTCTAGAGCTGTGTTCATCCTAACCTGGGCAAACTGGACATTATCTTTGATATGTTTTGAGAGATAAGGTTAACACAACCATTTTGAAGAGGTCCAGCGGACACATCAATCATAAATAAGTATGCTGCCTGTTTTGGGATAACACCATTCTGGCAGGAAACAAGCACTGAGAAATGTCACCATGGCAACTGAAGAAAAACAAACACACTGTACCTTGCAGTAGTCTTTATTAGCAATATATTCAAAGGATCCATAGCACAGCTCAGGGTGTTGCGCAATATCAGTCCTCCTTCCTGTGTGGTCCAAATAACTGAAATACTCTGCTGAAACTATACAGATGAGCAACTTTGGTGGTCTGGTTACCATGACAACAGGTCCTTACTGTCACTATAAGTACGCATACCTTCATTGTAGCAACCGCAGAACACACAATTGAACTGCCTTCCACCATCTATAAACTTCATGGCAGGACACATGTAGGCTTTACAGCGCTTGCATCTGATTGGTCCATTAGCCCCATGGTCCACAAGAGGAGGATCTAGGTCTCCCTCCATCACATCCGCTAAAGGCTGCACAAGCAGGGCAATTGGAATCTTGCACTCACTGGCCAAGTTTGAAGTGGCTGGAATGTTGTACATGGTGGATCTGATGAACCTCGGGCTGCACACTCCATTGTCCACAACCTTTCAGAGGAAACGGAATGGTGAGAGATGGGGGAGGGCAGAAGGAGAGAGGATGGGGAAGGGCAGAAAGGAGAGAGGGCAGGAGAGGGCAGAAGGAGAGAGGGCGGGGGAGGGCAGAAAGGAGAGAGGATGGGGAAGGTCAGAAAGGAGAGAGGATGAGGGAGGGCAGAAAGGAGAGAGGGCAGGAGAGGGCAGAAGGAGAGAGGGCGGGGGAGGGCAGAAAGGAGAGAGGATGGGGAAGGTCAGAAAGGAGAGAGGATGAGGGAGGGCAGAAAGGAGAGAGGGCGGGGAAGGGCAGAAAGGAGAGAGGGCGGGGGAGGGCAGAAGGAGAGAGGATGGGGGAGGGCAGAAGGAGAGAGGATGGGGGAGGGCAGAAAGGAGAGAGGATGGGGGAGGGCAGAAAGGAGAGAGGGTGGGGAAGGGCAGAAGGAGAGAGGATGGGGGAGGGCAGAAGGAGAGAGGATGGGGGAGGGCAGAAGGAGAGAGGATGGGGGAGGGCAGAAAGGAGAGAGGGCGGGGGAGGGCAGAAAGGAGAGAGGGCGGGGGAGGGCAGAAGGAGAGAGGATGGGGGAGGGCAGAAGGAGAGAGGATGAGGGAGGGCAGAAGGAGAGAGGATGAGGGAGGGCAGAAAGGAGAGAGGATGGGTGGTTCAGCGGTCCTCACTTTAAAATGTGTTGTAACAAGAGGAGGAGCTACTCCAGGTGTCGTTGTTATGTATTCCCTTCCTTCATTAGACACTTTATCAGAAGTGATCACTGAGACCTACAGACAAACAGCACACATCCATAATGATACAGCCAGACACACCCCTTACTTCTAATATCAGACACACCCCTTACTTCTAATATCAGACACACCCCTTGCTTCTAATATCAGACACACCCCTTGCTTCTAATATCAGACACACCCCTTACTTCTAATATCAGACACACCCCTTACTTCTAATATCAGACACGCCCCTTACTTCTAATATCAGACACACCCCTTGCTTCTAATATCAGACACACCCCTTGCTTCTACTATCAGACACACCCCTTACTTCTAATATCAGACACACCCCTTGCTTCTAATATCAGACACGCCCCTTACTTCTAATATCAGACACACCCCTTGCTTCTACTATCAGACACACCCCTTACTTCTAATATCAGACACACCCCTTACTTCTACTATCAGACACACCCCTTACTTCTAATATCAGACACACCCCTTGCTTCTACTATCAGACACACCCCTTGCTTCTACTATCAGACACACCCCTTACTTCTAATATCAGACACACCCCTTACTTCTACTATCAGACACACCCCTTACTTCTAATATCAGACACACCCCTTGCTTCTAATATCAGACACACCCCTTGCTTCTAATATCAGACACACCCCTTACTTCTAATATCAGACACACCCCTTACTTCTAATATCAGACACGCCCCTTACTTCTAATATCAGACACACCCCTTACTTCTACTATCAGACACGCCCCTTACTTCTAATATCAGACACACCCCTTGCTTCTAATATCAGACACACCCCTCTACCTCCACCAAGTGATGCCACTCTAAGGCTGTGACTTACTGGATTAGGCATGTGTTCAGGGTCCATTCTGGGTGGGGGCGGGGCTGTAGAAGGTCCATACTGAGGTACTCCTGGCTGAGGCACATTAGGTCCTAGATCAGACAGGGGTGGAAAAAATATATAAAGGTTACCATGGCAACTGACCAGAAGAGTACCTATTGTCATGTGTTGCACTTGTTGATTGAGCGCCTGTAAATTTTGCACTCCAGTCATCATGGAGCCAGGCTGTGAGGGAGGTGGTCCAGTCATCATTGGGCCAGGTTGAGAGGGAGGTGGTCCAGTCATCATGGAGCCAGGCTGTGAGGGAGGTGGTCCAGTCATCATGGAGCCAGGCTGTGAGGGAGGTGGTCCAGTCATCATTGGGCCAGGTTGAGAGGGAGGTGGTCCAGTCATCATGGAGCCAGGCTGTGAGGGAGGTGGTCCAGTCATCATGGAGCCAGGCTGAGAGGGAGGTGGTCCAGTCATCATGAGGCCAGGTTGAGAGGGAGGTGGTCCAGTCATCATGAGGCCAGGCTGTGAGGGAGGTGGTCCAGTCATCATGGGGCCAGTCTGAGAGGGAGGTGGTCCAGTCATCATGGGGCCAGTCTGAGAGGGAGGTGGTCCAGTCATCATGGAGCCAGGCTGAGAGGGAGGTGGTCCAGTCATCATGGGGCCAGGCTGAGAGGGAGGTGGTCCAGTCATCATGGGGCCAGTCTGAGAGGGAGGTGGTCCAGTCATCATGGGGCCAGGCTGAGAGGGAGGTGGTCCAGTCATCATGGGGCCAGGCTGAGAGGGAGGTGGTCCAGTCATCATGGAGCCAGGTTGAGAGGGAGGTGGTCCAGTCATCATGGAGCCAGGTTGAGAGGGAGGTGGTCCAGTCATCATGGGGCCAGGCTGAGAGGGAGGTGGTCCAGTCATCATGGAGCCAGGTTGAGAGGGAGGTGGTCCAGTCATCATGGAGCCAGGCTGAGAGGGAGGTGGTCCAGTCATCATGGAGCCAGGCTGAGAGGGAGGTGGTCCAGTCATCATGGAGCCAGGCTGAGAGGGAGGTGGTCCAGTCATCATGGGGCCAGGTTGAGAGAGAGGTGCAAACATTCTAACATGATGCGCACTGGACGTTGTTGCTGTGGCTGCTCCAGGAAGTGAGGGTGGCCGCTGCTGTCCATTGTATTGGTACTGGCCTTCTGAAGGAACCTGCAACAAGTCTCAAACATTGACCATGAGTGTCTCACATTATTCTCTCACCTCACGCTCTCACTCTTAGATGGGATAAACTCACACTCATAAACAGTGGGATGCAGAAGTTAAGGTGGAATCGAGCAAATAGCGAAACTGAGTTAAAGCACACTTACACATACTAATAGCTATAAGGGCGTATGGTTGCATATATCACACGGCGAAGCGAGCAAATGTTTCACTCATCTATGGGGCAATTTCACGCACTTTTTGTTAAAGTCTCATTTGTAAGTCTAGCCTTGCCATGTCTGAAGAGTGTAATATGAACAGGTCCTGAGGGATTGTGCGTACTCACTTGGTTTAAATATGGATATACAATGTTGGCTTGACTGCCCGCTCCTCCTTTACTGTTAGGATATGGCCAACTCATCTCTCTTTTGTTCTTCTTGTCCACGAGAAAATGGCGATTACACTATTGCATAATAATGGCTAATTAGCGATAGTTAAGAAAAATGGCCGCCTTATTATACAATACTTGTAAGCCCTTCTAGGGCTTCTTTACTGTCATCAATCAGCAGGGATTGTCAACTTAAAAAGTTTTTTTTTTATCCTGAAGTCGATTTTAAGCTTTGAGCACCCCCACCAAGATAACTCGACTAAATCATTTCCACCCACGCATTATACGCAGCCCTTAACATCAAAAATTATCACCCGCAAATAACCCTAACACTATGAAATGCATAATCAGAGAGTATTCTCTAAGTAGGAATGGCCGAAAAAAAGATGGCCGCCCTATCTAATGTATTACCAATTAACACCTTATAAATCGCCAACGAAGCGATTTTCAGTTATATTCGGTTATGTTCCTCTCCTATTCTCAACGCTCCAACTCCTATTGCTGAAGAATCATACAGTCTAGCTGCAATTGTACCTGCTAGTGAAACACCTCCCACAAGGCCTGGAAGGCAAATGAATCATTTAACCAATTATTTAGAGGGAAAAGGGAAAGCATCCTATATATACTCGCTAAAGCCAGACCTTAAGAATAGCCTTCAATATTAGCACAAATTCATCACTTACCAAAGACTTTTATCGTTCTCTTTATATCATAAAACCGTCTGCATATATAAATATTTGATCGTTACGGACGGCTATTTTATAATTCATTATCGT